>JAODAL010005009.1:0-148850 GCA_025379985.1 Phyllomedusa bahiana
CAGTAGGAGGGGGGGAAGAAAAGGTTGTCGTGGGGTAACGGAGGAAGCAGTTTAAGGGGGAAGAGCATTGTGCGGATATAGAGGAGGTTGATTTTGTGTAGGAAGTAAATGGCAAAGTCATCTGCAGAAAGGAGAGATGGGGGAGGCGGTGCTGGTGGACGGAGAGAGAGTTTTAAGGTGTGAAAAGTTTCTGGGGGGTGAGACGGGAAAGGTATGAGATGGGAAAAAATCCGTTTGGTAGTTTGAGTGCAGTTAAAAGTATGATGATTGTTTGTATGAGGTGAAATCAGGTTGGAGCGGGGTTTTTTTCCAGCGGCGTTCTTAACCCCATATATCACAAGTCACTCCTCCCTCTTTTCTTTTTCCCAATAGGCGTTTTTAGGGTAAAAATTCACTCAGGGCGAGGTGAAGAAATGTCTCCTCCCCCCCCCGTAAAAATTTTGGGGCCCGTATTTTTATCACCCTAAACCAAAAATATACAAAAAGCTTTAACACAATCTGCTAAATAAAACTACCAAATAATACATACGTTTTAACCAATAACACTGCGCCGAAACCAAAAATCCAAGACCAAAAAACCCCATATCACCGACACAGTGACCCCAATAAAAAACCACACCATGGACCCATATCACCACCTATAGGACCGGGAAAAACAAACTGACCATTACTGAAAACAAACCCCTTATACACAACCAAAATTTTCCCCCCCATACGGACCATAAGTGGTGGATCCGCGTAACACAGGTCTGCGAAATATAAGCGATTCCAGTGGGTTTTATTTTTTTATTCCCCAGTGCGCCTGAAGAGTTGTTCTCTTTCTCCCTTTTTTTCCTCTGTCCCAGACGCCTGACGACTTCTCCCGACTCTTTACTGTAAAATTTTTCAAAAAACAAAACATTTAGTCCTCAATATTCACCTTCTCTACCAATTCCATTCTATACAAAAAGCCCCATCTATAGCCCTCATATGGGCCATGTAAAACCCCCTGTAGCAACGTATTAGCCCCCTGTAGCCACTAGTAGCCCCCCTTCCAATAGCCCCGACCAGTATGCCTCCGTATCCCGGGGATCCCCCTTGGCCAGGAATGCCCCCTGTGGCCATAATGCCCCCTTGTAGCCAGGATGCCCCCCCTTGTAGCCCGGGGATGCCCCCTTGTACCAGTAATCCCCTTTGTACCAGTACAGCCCCCTTTTTAGCCATAATCCCCCCTTTTAGCCCGTACAGCCCCCTTTGGGACATACATGCCCCTTTGTAACCTTCATGCCCCTTTTTAGCCCCGTACAGCCCCCTTGTACCTCTGCCCCTCTGGCCATACATGCCCCCCTGTAGCCGTACATGCCCCTTTTTACCTACATGCCCCCATTGTAGCCAGTACATCCCCCATTGTAGCCATAGATGCCCCCCCATTTTAGCAGTGATCCCCCCCATTGTAGCCATGATCCCCCCCCATTGTACCGTGACCTTCCCTGTACCCAAATTTAAAAAACAAATTTCTCCCGCCCCAGGTTTCCCCCGGTCCACTGGGGAGGTGGGGTTTGAAAAAAACAGGTTTGACGTCATCACCTGCAGAGCTCCCAGGATCACCTCGGGGGGGGGAGCTCCAGCCGTGGAATCGAGGCACAGGGGCCGGTGAAGCTGTGGCCCCCGCGAAGCTTTGTATGATCGGCCCAGTGGCGCGATACATAGTGGGAGGAAGCAGACGGGAAAGTTTTTCCCCCCCTCCTTGCAGGAGCAGCTGTGGCCTGTGCGATGTTCTAAACAGTCGCGCAGAGTCGGGGGAGGGGGGGGCGGGGGCGCCCCCCCTCGGGTTTACCCGGGCCCGTCCCCGGGCACGCACGCCCCCCCCCGCCCCCCGGAACGGCCCTGTAATATCACAGAGCTTTAGCTCCTCTCCTCTATCATATAACCCATAATATCCAAAAGCTCACTCCTCTCCCAAAACATATTTAACCCTTACTCACAAAGCTAGTTCCTCCTCTTCATAAAACCCATATTCCCGAGCCCGCTTCCCCCCCTAAAAATTTTAACCCTATATATCCGAGCTCAGCTCCCTTTTCCCCTTCTATAAAATATAAAATACAGAGCTCAGCTCCCCTTTCCCCTATCATATAACCCTATACATCACAGAGTCAGCTTCTTTCTATCATTTTCTGGCTTTCCCAAATAGAGCACTAAACCAAGAGGCAAGTTTGTTTTAGGTGCCATTTACAGAAGCTTCTATGCAAAAATCACATGGTGATTTCCATGTTGTACAGAGACTGAATCAGCAATAATAACGGTCTGCATTACCAGTTGTCTGTGGATCATCTTCAGTTGTGTCTTCATCCTCCATAATAATATCAATTTTTTCCAGTGTGCTTTGACTTGAACTTTTCTGGTCAGCATTCACACTATAAAAAATATGCACTAAGAAGTATTACATGCAGTTCTTTATAGACCTTTACATAAGAGAGTGCAAGGAAAATGGAATTTTTACATTTTAATTTTTTTACTACTTTGTATTCAATTACATGAGACCTAAAGCAATGATGGTATGAGTGAAGGGTTTTGCCAATTGGGGATTTCCCTTTCTTATACTGGATCATAGCGAGCTTGTTCTTTTTAATAGCAGTTGCAAATATAACCAAGCAAGTGCACTTCATTATATTTGTAACTCCCATAGACATGAAACAGAGAGAGATCCTCCTCGTTCGCTGAAGTCGGCTTGTAGCTCACCACGAGCTGGCCGCATAAAGGGATTTTGTCAAGTGACAAAACCCCTTTAAAGAAACATTTTAAGCCCCAAAAAAACACTGCTATATAGTGGACCTACAGTCTACTTAATTTTTTAACAGTTAGTGATGATATATAATTTTTAGATAATGTATGAATCAAGGTTTCCATTATAACCACAATGCAGTACTGGATCCATCACTTGATGGACCATAGTTTATCATGGGGCAAGTTCACAAGAGTCCTGAAAAGGGGACCCAGCAGTATGATCTCTGAATTTCCTAATAAGGTATGTAAAAATGGAGTTTCCAAAAGTCAGACAACACCATTAAAAGTGTAACAGTCACATACCTGAATGTTCAATATTTGCATTCTACAGATAATAGATTAAAGGGGTTGTGCCACGATCTAATGTTGACGTGGATCCTCCAAAATGGGTATTTAATCACTTCTAAATATATGTCATTAAAAAAGTGAATCATGTGAGAGCTACAGCCTTCCTTACATGCCCTTGGTTTCCTGACAGTTTACATTAGACACGACCAGGAGCAGATCTGGCCGCGCTTGCGTGTTTGCACTTCTTATCTGACGGCAGGGAACATGAATGAGCTTTGAAGGGGCTGGGGAGAAAGATTCTTTGTCTTTTGTATAGAGAATCCACTGGTTGTAATGTAATTAACTTCGTAAACATGCAGAAGCTCCCTTGCTTTATAAGGGACTGGGGAGAAAGATGCTTGTCTTTTGTATAGAGAATTTCCCCTGGTTTGTATGTAATTATCTTAGTAAACATGCAGATGCACCCTGCACACTGCCACCCCTCTCCCCTTTCCCCCTGCAGCCAGAATTAAAGAACCCTGCCTGCTGAGCTTATCTTCTCTCCTGAGCACAGAAGAGAGAGAAATAAAACACATATAGCTTGTGCACAATACAGTTCTGCTCTGTGGATTAGCCAAACAATGTTTGCTCAAATACAGAGACTGAGTATTTAGGAACGTGCAATGGGAGGTGGAGTGATGACATCACAGAGGAGGTACTTGTTTTTTTTTAAACACAGAAACACAACGCCCCTTTTTACAAGCCTCAAGAGGGGAGTATCAGCCTGTTAGGTGGGGAAATCACTTCTTGGCAAAAGCCCTTTAATATGTTAACCTAACAATATACTTTTGAACTATTGCCATCACCTGCTCCATGAAAAATAATTTAGGTCAAACTGCTATGGGGCTTATGAAAATCAACATTTTGTTGCAAGAATTCCTAGGACAGGAAAATGGAGGCTGGCTACTTACGTTTTTTTCAGGTTGCCAAGGTTTTCTTTCATCCTGCAGATAGAAAAAAATAAATTGAAATTTCTATCCTGGAGAAGAGGTAAATAAGTAAAAGCACAAAACAAGAAAAGTGAAAGGTGGAGAACCTCTTGATAACTGTGCTTTAATAAAAGTCAAGATTTTTTTAAATCATTATTGTCCATTTTTTACTATATAATACTGACATTCATACAGTGGTGGCCTAAAGTATTGGCACCCTTTTAATTTTGTCATAAAAACTTCCCCGTTTTCCCTTGAAAAGATTGCAAATACAAAATTATTTGGGATTATTATAAATTCATTTTTTTGCTTGCAAGAAAACCCAAAACAGAATGAGACAAAAATCAAATCATTGATTTTTCACCCAAAAAATTTAAAAATGGCTGGACAAAAAGAAATTTGGGACCCTCAGCCTATAATTGTTAGCACAACCTTTAGCCAAAATAACTGTGAACAAACCCCTTCCGGTAACCATCAATGGTTTCCTTTTTACAATGCTTGTGGAATTTTGCCTTTCTTCTTTGCAAACTGCTCAGGTCCCAAAATTGAAAGGGGCCTTCCCAAACTGCCCTGTGAGACTCCCACAGGTGTTTCTATGGGATTCGGTCTGGACTATTTTCGGGCAACTTTAAAAGGTCTCCCGGGTTTTCTCAAACCTTTTTCTAGGCTTTTTGAAATGTGTTTTGGGGCATTGTCCCCTGGAAGACCCATGACCTCTGAGGGAGACGGAGCTTTCGTTCACAGACTGGGCTCCTCTACGATTGTATGCTGCGCAAGATGTTTTGTTGGTGCGATCTACAGATTCATAGTGCCATGCACACGGTAAGCAGTCCAGTGCAGAGGCAGCAAAGCAACCCCAAAAATCAGGGGAACTCCGCCATGTTTGCCTGTAGGGACCGTGTTCTTTTCTTTAAATGCCTCTTTTTTTTTTCGGTAAACTCAATGTTGATGCCTTTTCCCAAAAAGTCTACTTTTGTCCTCTATCTGACCAGAGAACATTCTTCACAAATAATTTTAGGCTTTCTCAGGTAAGTTTTGGAAAAACTCCAGCCTGGCCTTTTTTATTCTAGGGGTAAGAAATGGGGTCTTCCTGGGTATCCTACCATAAAGTCCCTTTTCATTCAGACACCTGAGGATATACGGGGTTGACACTGTTGTACCCTCGGACTGCAGGGCGAGCGATTTGAACTGGTGTTTTGGGATGGTAGTCGAGGGTTCTTTATTCTGTGATCCGTATGTTCCGCACAATCTTGCTGGTTGGTTGAGAGATCGTTCAGTCTAATTTTTTTATTTTCCGCCACCTCGAGGGTAGGTTAACCTCAAACCTTAAGGGTGCTCGCATAGGCGTTTTCTACGGATCTTTAGAGGGAGGTTCAGCCACAGTGCAAGATGGGGGAGGGTTTGGGAGCTCAAGCAGTTGAGCCGCTGGGCTTTTAAAGAGACTTTCTGGGTGACGAGACGCGGTAGAGACACGAGGATCATTCAGGTCTTTGGGAGGTTGACTTGTAGTCTTGAGATTGCCTCATCGGGTTCTCACAATTTGGATTCTCAAGTCCTCAGTCAGTTCTTTGGTAGTCTTTCTTTTCTCACATGCTCAATGTGGTCCACCAAGGACGACAGGATGAGAGTTTGAGTCAACTTTATCATGTCAACTGGCGGCAAGTGTGATTTAGTTATTGCCAACACTGTTAGGTGCCACAGGTAAGTTACAGGTGCTTTTAAATTACACAATTAGAGAAGCATCACATGATTTTTAAAACAGTGCCATTACTTTTGTCCACCCCCTTTTTTATGTTTGTGGTGTGGAATTATATCATTTGCTTGTATGGACAATTCCTTTTTGTGGTTTTTCCAATGAAGACATATTAAATGAAGATAACACCAAAGAATTTGTGATTGCAATCATTTTCAGGAAGAAACTGAGTATTATCTGACAGAATTGCAGGGGTGCCAATACTTTTGGCCACCACTGTAAGTGAACAAATTTTAATAAAAGATGTTCAAAACGTACTTTATTCAATGACAATCAAGAACACCTCATGACATGTTTGTTAGCATCCCCTTAACCCAACTACTGTGTTCTACACGGCAGAAGTCACTGGCAAGGAAGACCAGGGGAGAGGTGTGAAGGTCTGGGTAAGACATGCCTGGCTTTTTTTAGGTCGTGTCTACACAGTAATGGTTCTTGGTCGGATTTTTAAGCGGATTAGAATCCGGAAAAAATCTGACGGTAATCCTGTGCCCATAGGACCGTGGATAGTAGAAGAAATCAGGTTGTAGTGACGTACGATCCGAGCAGACGCAGATGTGTGTGTTCGGTTTTTTTCGGTGTTAATGTCCGCGCGCAGTTACTGCCGCGGAAATGTGTAGTGAGGATATGTTGACTGCCATATTGCGGCGGGTTTTGTCGTTGTGTGTAGCTGTTACTATTGCACTGGCCGACGGAATCGCCAGGAAACCCTATCTCAAAAACCCTGGCACGCCGTTTGTACAATAATGTAGTATTTTCGACAGCATTATATAGTTGTCGTGTAGACATAGCCTTACCCAGCACACCATGTCACCATAATAGCCACCTTTGCTTCACTCGTGTAGAAACTGTGCTGCCCATGTTCACTATAATATGCCAGAGCCTGTGTCTATTGTGTGCACCCGAGAGAACAGGATCCATTAAATCCTGTCAGATTGAATTTGCGAACCAATGTTTACCAGTAAGGGTGCTTTCACACAGCGCAGTTTTGGTGCAGTTTTAACTGCGCTCCAATTAGAGCTGTACCAGATGCCTATATTTACCAGCAAGATACTTTCATCTATTAAACTGTATTGGAAAAGGGAGTCAATTAACCCCCTTCGAACGACCTGAGACGTATGCATTTACGTCCCAGGTCGTATTGGGAGGTTAACGACTGGACGGATGCATATGTCTGATGATTCACGGCGAACTCTCTAAGCAAGAGTGGTCTGCCTGGTTCGGGTTGGTGTGATGTGTGTGGGGCGAGTTCGTGCGCGGGGTGTCTAGCTGTATATTTACAGCTGACATCGCAGCGGTTACGCCGGCGACCCGAGATCACTCGTGGGTGGTGGTGGGGTGTTGGGGGGTGGGGGGGCAGGTTAAACCCCTTATTATCGCACACCTAGTCGGGTCGCAATAACGTAAGAAGAGAGCTTATAGGTGGGAGATCGCTCGATTACGTGCATAAGCTCCTGCACCTTCGCTGACAGAGGCACGGGGGCAGAGAATGCCTTCCGGGTTTTATCCTGTCTGTGAGTTCAAGATGCCGGCCGTGCCCTGTGGGCACGGCGGCCCACCGAGGGCATGCCGTGACTTGAGACAGTTGTCATATGGAGACAGTGCGCATGTGAGGCGAGAACAGGAGAGTCTGTGCAGGAATTGATTTGCTTGAGGTGGAGAGAATGAGAGAGTCTAGAAAGATCTCTCGTCGCAATTCAAATCGCTCTTGTATGGGAAAAAGGAAAAAAAGAAAAGTAAACAAGAAGTGAAAGATCATGTAAGAAGAGATACAAAGCAGTGAAAATAATAAAGGTGTGTAAAGGGACACGTTATCGCCTGTTTTCCTGTGTTTGCCCCGGTCAGTGCAAACGGCGCCGCAGAATCGCCGCTCCGAAAAAAATTTTAAGAAAAGAGAAGTAGAACTAAAGGTAGCCCATATTTGGTGATCGCCGGCGTGCGTAGACTGAACTGCCTTTTAAATCGCTGTCATGTTAATGTTTACGGGCGTTTGGATGTGAAGGCGCTGTTAAAAAACTAAAACAAAAGAAAGCAATAACAGAAATTAGTTTTGTGTTGATCGCCGCAGCACAATAAAATGGAGGATGTTCAGAATGGTGAATCGCGCAAAAACCCCGATTAGAAACGCGCCAGTGTGTGTGTACCGAAATTAAAAGCGTGCGCAGTTGTCATTCCCGCTAAAATAAAGTTCCGTAAAGGTGAACAGTGCTCTGTGATACGGAAAGAAATAAAAAAGTTATGCTGTTCTCAGTAAGACACGAGGCGAGTGGCGAGTAAAGTGTTTCTTGATTTAACATGAAGAAAACACTTTTTGTTTGTTTTTTTTTGTTTTGTGTATTATAAGGGCTTCAAAGACCTAAGGAAAATACTGAGTATGTAGAATTGGGGTATAGCGCGCCGATAGAATATGTATCGCGATCCTCACAGGAGTAAGAAAGCGCGCTAAAGCGTTATTAAGGTATAGGTACTGCACTGTGATCGTCTGGTGTTGCTAGAAAATAGAAATTAGACCAGCTACGCTAGGATTGCAGTAGATTTTCTTTCATCTCTGTCCTTCTCAGAAAGAGGAAAGGATTTTGTTAGAAATGCTGATTAAAAAAGTGCTTGTCCCCCCGCCCTAGAGGAAAAGTGAAATACTCGCAGATAAAAACGTTATAAAGACGCTCTTCCTGGCAAAAAAAAAGCTTGTATATAGCTCCATTCACAGGAAAAATAAAAAAGTTTATGGCTCTCAGTCTATGGCGATGCAAAATGTGTTTTCCTGTTTGAATAAAAAGTAGTTTTTAGTGTATAAAAGCAGTAAAAAATAAAAACATATACAACTTGGGTATTGCTGTAATCGTAAGGACTGCTGAATAAAGCTAGCCATGTGAATATCTAACGCAGAGTGACCGCTATAAAAAATTAAAAAAACATACCAGGATTGCTGTATTTTTGTTCAAAAACGCCTCACAATAAACTTAATAAAAAGTAAACAAAGTGTTGTATGCCAACCATAATGGTACCAATAAAGGGCATCCAATTCATCACGCAAAAAACAAGCCCATAACAGCTCTGGCACACAGCAACAATAAAAACGTTATGACTGTCCAGTAATAGGACAACATAAAAACGCAATTTTTTATAGACCTATTTTCTATTGTGTAAAAGTAATAAAACATAGAAAAAATCTATTAAAATTTATACCAGTGCAATTGTACCGACCCCCATAGTAAGTTATCACATCATTTACTGTGCTGGCGAACGCTTAAAATAAAGCCCAAAAAACAATGGTGTGGAAACTGCGTTCATCCCCCCCCACCCCCCCATTTTCATGGCCCAATGCTAAAAAAAACAATGGATAACCAGTTTGCACCCAAAAGCCACAATACACCCTAGTGAGGATCCTGAGGGGTGTTGAATCTAAAATGGGGCGAATCTTCTGGAAGGTTTCACCTGTTCTGTCTACTTTGGGGGCTTTGCAAGAATGCGACATGGCCCCACCAAAAATCTGCGTCCAAAAACCAAATAGCGGCTCCCTCCCTTATACGCCCTGCCCATGCGCCCAAACACAGTTTACACCCCATGTAGGGTATTGCCGAACTTGGAAGAAAATTTGCTTACAAAGTTTGTGTTTGGGGTTCTTTTTTCCAGGATTCCTTGTAAAATGTGAAACATTTTAAGCTAAAATTGCAGATAGGTAAAAAAATTTAAAATTTTCACAGCCTAATGGTTAAA
Organism: Phyllomedusa bahiana; assembly: GCA_025379985.1. NCBI lineage: Eukaryota > Metazoa > Chordata > Amphibia > Anura > Hylidae > Phyllomedusa > Phyllomedusa bahiana. The sequence goes on from JAODAL010005009.1 coordinate 9,487, forward strand.
AAAAATTTTAGTGAATCTCCTTGTGGCGTCGATATACTCACTACACACCTGATATATATACCTTACGGGGTGTAGTTTCCGAATATTGGTCTTTTAAGGGGTGTTTTATTAAGTTTTAGTACCTTAGGGTCCTCTTCAAACCTGATATGGCGCCTAAATAATATTGGAATTGGAAAATGAGACCCCAGAGTCCAGTAGGTGCGTCCTCCTATTCTGGGGCTTATGGGTGAGCAAAATAATTGCCAGTAGGGGCCACATATGGGATATCTTAAAAATGGCAGACCTGGGGGAATTGATATTAAAGTGTTGCATTTACTAGTCACATTTACGTATTCAGTGAATAATGGATAAAATATTGAAAAGATCTGCAAAAAATAGTGAAACTTGGAAATTTCACCTCCCTTTGCTTTAATTTCTGTGAAATACCTAAAGGGGGTAAACTTCTTAAACATGTTTTAAATACCTTAAGGTGTCTAGTTTCTTATAGAAGGGCTTCGTGTTATGGGGGTATCTAACATACAGGCCCCTCAAAGCAACGTTCAGAATGGATGTGGTCCTAAAAAATGTATATTGCATAATTTTCTGAAAATGTGAGAAATTACTACTAAATTTCTAAGCCCTCTAATGTCATAAAAAAAAAAAAAAAGACATTTAAAAAAAAATGATGCCAACTATAGTGGACAGTATGGTAGATGCTAGTTTATAAACTATTTTGTGGTGAATACATTATCTGTCTTGGAATTTTGGAACTTTCATAATCACAGATTTTCTAATTTTTCATGAAATTTTGATTATTTTTCCCGAAAAAAAAACAAGGCTTTTATGGATTAAAATTTTCTTTCTAATTAAAGCACAATGTGGTCACGAGAAAACAGTCTCAGAAATCACATGGATAGGTAAGAAAAGTGCAAAAAAGTTATTCTCACATATTGTGACACGTCAGATTTCAAAAATAGGGCTAGGTCAGGAAGGCCAAATCTGGCTGGGTCCTTAAGGGGTTAATTAGTGTGTCTGTAATCCACAAGACTTCACACACAGTCATTGATTACTTACTTGAAACACCTTTCTGAAACAATTTATTTAGACAACTTGAAGGAGCTTGCGGTAATAAAGGCAATGTTAATGTAGAGCGCAGTGTTAAAACTCTGCAACAAAAACTGCGCTGTGTGAAAAGACAGCCCAAGTTTCAGCAAGTAATGGTGTGTTGGGGTTCAGGCATGTTGGGATCTTGCAAATGCGGGGGAAGAAGGGGGACTTCCAGCAAATGTTGTGAAAGGCAAAAAGCAACTAACAAAAAAATGGTCAGAAGGAATTACACATCTAAACAAATTATCCATCCTGAATACCGTAAATCATCAATATTTTATTCAGGATGTATCCTTGGATGTTGGTGAAAGGATACATCCGGAATAAAGTAGGGTTGGTTTATAATCAGAGTACGTAAGGATATTTTTGATGCTAAAGATTAATATTTTAAATGTATTTATTAAAAGGCAGATTTTAAAAGGTTTTTTTTTCTTTGGATAATTTTGTTATGGAAAGACTCCTTATTCTCATAAAGAAAGGTAAGTTTTTACCAAATTTAATTAAAATGGTTTATTAGTCTTGGAGTGAAAGCTGAATTTTGTGGGCTTCCGGTTGCATTGGAGAGAGTAAAGGCTAGTAGGCAATGTTAGTAAGAATGCTATATGAGAGAGGGTTTGAGCATGTGTGTGTGAAGACAGGGAATGCATTGGCGATTTTATAAATTACTTATAATATAGTTATTGTTTTCTCTCTCTCTCACCTTCTCTCTCTGTCTCTCTCTCTTTTTATATACACACGCACCCTCTCAAATACATTACGACCACACACTATTATACACACATACACACACTACAAAATAATACACACAACACAACAGAATGACTCATTACACCACACACACACCAAAATACATACACAACACCATCACTCCAATTACATATATATATAGTATTATTTATATATATTATATATATTTATATAATATTTATAATATATATTTATTATATTTATTTATATGTGTAAGGTGGCAAACAGCAGGAAGGGGTGTACTAATGGCGTATACATCCCGGGGCCAGTCGGGTCTCGTTGCGTGCATCCTTCCGAGTGTGCCGACCCACATGCTCCCGCAAGGTAAAGGGACTCCTTGGGGGGGAATGAAAGGCCAAAGTTAGATGGAGTGTTAGGAAGAGCGCAGGTATTAGAGACTGGCTCGACAATGTTAGGTTTATCACATTTAATGTGTTAGTATGGCGCTTTCAAGCCATTTCCGGGTCTCGGCCTTCATTGGGAGTGTAGCATAGAGAGAGTGGGTGCTCACTCCCCATGGCTTCCACTGCTGGGGGATTTCCTTGGAGTATAATAAGTCAGCAGGTAAGCTGACTAGGGTGGTATACAACCCCTGACTTACCATTTATAGCATTGGGTGATGGGGGAGACCAGCGAGGGAAAGAACTGTACAGGCTGGGGTCAGTAAGGTGGTCTATTTGTTATGTTAGAGCCCAGACGGGCAGGCGTTTGTTTTTGTTTGTGTTTGTGCATGCCTTGCACTTGGGTTTCTGTTTGCTGCTAATAAAATACAGAGGCCCTGTATTTTTACACCTGGAAGTTCACAATATATACACACATACATACATACATACATACATACACACACAAATACATATATACAGACCCACACGTGTGTTTTTCATATGGATCTTGTATATTAATTTTTTTTTTTGAAGAGCGGACTTTTATTTCAATACCTTTGGATGTTTCTTTGCTGTCAGTGGTGACCGTGCACTTCAGAAGATTATCAGCTGTAGCTTTATTAGTGGATTGGCAAGGTGAGCTTTTCAAATCTTCTATTCACTTATATATTTACTAGTGGGTGCATATGTATGTATATACTGTATGTATATACTGTGTTACTCACACATTGGCCAGGATGAAGACGCGGCTTTCCAGTTTCTTCTTACTGTTTATACGAGGAAACATAAGTCATGCAAAGTAAAATACTGTCATTACAGTGATACCAAAATTTAAAGACTGCTTTACACCAACCAATCTCATTTTATATACAGACCTGTCAAGAACACCTCCTTCATTGACCGGGATATTGTCGAGATCCGTTAGTTTCAAGAAGTCATCGTTGAAGTAGTAGAGTTGAAGTATACAAGCCAGGAGGAAGGAGGACGGAAGCAATATCCCAGCAAACAGCTCCACGGTGCTGTACTGCTCCAAACCCAGGTCTCTCAATCTGTCCATAAATAATAGTTGGAGAGAAAAATGTGTCATATAGTGTGATATCTCCGCAGCCACTTTTCTATAATGCACTTTTTTGTAATGTGTGCAAGTTATATAAAATAGTCTCGTATAAGTATATGCCTTGGTTTGCTTCTTTACCAAATAATAGCATTTAGTAACACAAGTCAAGTAATTTACCGTTAATAGATTCCCATGTATATCGCTACTCATATACAGCAGTGGTCAAATTTTTTTAACCCTTATTACCATGCTATGTAAAATGTTCTTATTTTCTCACCCCTCCTCTGACATTCCCAGGATCTGAAGGAAAAATCCAGAGATGGTCTTGAACTGGTAGACATAGACAGCAATGAGAACCACCATAGAATAGGAAACCACTGTGATCCAGAAATACTTCAGGATTTTTCTCCACCATTCATAATGAATCTACAAGTTATTCAGGGAAATGGATAAACATAAAAATTACTCCTTTCAACTACACAAACCTCTGTTTTACGGTGGCTAGCAAACCAAAAAGTTGACTAAATAAAACAGACCTTTATAATCTCAACAGATTCTACTCATGTAATGCAAATGAAAAACAATGAATTAAAGGGGTTGTCTCACTACAAGGATTGCTGCTTTTTATGTTAAAGATCTTGCAAAAACAAATCACTTTGCAATATGTGTCCATTAACAGTATCCTACCTATTCCTAGATATCCCCTCTTGTATGGGCTGCATCAACTCCTGCGGTCACTATAGCTACAGACCTGTTTGATCTCTCCTGAGAGGCTGCCAGCACTAGTTACTATAGCTACAGACCTGTTCAATCTGTCATGATAGGTTGCCAGCACTGGTTGCTATAGCTACAGACCTGGCTTCTACTGCAGCCTAGTAGAAGCCAGGAAACACAACCCCGAATTCAAAATCAAACAGGACTGAAGTAGGATGAATCAATGTTTTGAGACAACCCCTTTAAGGTTTATTAATAGAGGAAGAAAATGCATATTCTACCTGTATGAATCTTGTATAAGTAAACCTTTCAGTAATGTTAGGCCCAAGGGCTTCCCATATGTAACAAAACCACAGTAACAACAACACTGCTGTTGTGAGTGCTCACTACTACAGCACAAAGGGGAAAGATCTCATTGATCAGATGACCAAATGATTGCCTAAGGATCATCTGGAGAAGGAATGGGAAGAGCTGATCAGATGTGGCTTATAGGGGTTGTCCACTTCTCAAGAAAAATAAATACCCAGTTCCTAAAAGCCCAATAAAATAATACTTTAAAAAAAAAACAACTTATACTTGCCTTCCTCAGGTCCCCAGTTCCAGCATTGCCTCCTTTCCGTCTTCCATTTTTATTCTTGTACTTCCAAACAGGGATGTTACTACTGCAGCTGCCGATAGGTTGCAGCAGTCACGTGCTTCTCATTTGCATCAGTGTTTAGAAGTAAATGGCTCCGAACAGTGATGTGAGTTGAGACACGTGACTGCTGCAGCAGTGACGTCCCTGTTCGGAAGTAGAAGAATGAAGACAAGAGACCAGAACGAGGCAGTGCTGTAACCAAAGGCCAGAGGAAGGTGAGTATAAGTTTTTTATTTTAAAGAGGTCCCAGGAGCTGGCTATTAGTTTTTTTTCTTAAAAAGTGGACAACCCTTTTAATCTCAGCAAAAGTGCTGCCTGCTTGGAAAACCCTATGTCCAGCATTTGGGAGAGAATTGTTGAGAGAGCGTGTTTAAGGAATTTAATCCAATGATATTGTATAATTAAATATGAAAAGACAGACCTCTTTATAAGATAGATCTTTTTAAGATAACTCCACAAAGTTATCTTATACAAATTATATGGTATAAATAACATGGTACGGTGACGAAGATCAAGGTATGTTTCTGTCCTTTAGGACCTTACTCAAATTGCTAACTGACAGCACTGTAATAGTGTACTGTGGAAAGCAGGCAGGTCTTGACTGGCCCGCAAGGGAAACCTCCTATAGACCCATGGGTATGGAGGGTCCTTGAGCTTGACAGGTCTGGGGCTGATTTTTTTTTATTTTTTTAGGGTGGGGTGGGGTGGGGGAGGAGAAAAAGTGAAGCAGAAAGTAACAGGCATAATGCCCGGGCCATGTGCAGTCATATACAGAAGCTGTAAGGAGGTCACCAAGAATCAACTCCACTGGTGAGCCCCAAGAATCAACCCTAATGGGGAGCCCCAAGAATCAATCCTAATGGGGAGCCCCAAGAATCAACCCTAATGGGGAGTCCCAAGAATCAATCATAATGGTGAGCCCCAGGAATCAACTCCACTGGTGGGACCTGAAACTGCCAGTAAGTTCTGCAGTGGTCAGGAAAGAAGTACTTTCTATTTTGTGAACTAGGAATACAAATAAAAAGTTCTTCATTTGCATACTCCTTTCCAGAGTGCTGCATCGCTTATATAATATGCTTGTACAACCCTATTTTATTTCATCCTGAGAATTCAGAAACTGGTAATTTTGTTTTGCGAGATCAGTAAAATGAGAAACAATCAGCTTAGTTCTCAGAAATGAGTCAAAAGTGGTTCTCACCTTATACAAAGACACGCAGAACAGGAACAGGACAATGTAAAGGATCTTATACACCACAACCTTTCCACTAAAACTGATGACAAAAAACATGGCGCCGCAAAAGTAAATCCAGTACTTCACCAGTGTTCCCCGCACCAAGGAGCCAACCATCTCCACGAATGCATTTGGAGGTTCTTCGGTATCTGCATAGAAGAAGTAACAAATATCTTTTGCAAACTTTAAGATACTTATTGACTGAACTCATAACTCATAGCGTATGCTTAAACTTGTATTATCAAATCACAACATAAATGAATGAATACGCAAATAATCAGATAATTATAAAGAGTGGCTCACACAATACAGGCTCATGAAAACCTTTCCATTAATTAAAAATACTATATACACACCAGAAAACATTTCTGCCTAATAAAGGTTTTTTCCTTTTTTTTTTTTTTTTTGTACTTTTGTACTTTATTGTACCAGTTTGGGCTGTGGAACTTTGGGCTAAAATTTCAGCTTTGGGAAACAGATGCATGTTTTATCCTTGCACCCATGCATTCTAATATTAATAAGGGTTGAATGTGTAATTGCCCAGGTGTAACAAATCCTAGAAGCAGGTGGTGCACAAGTTAGTTTAACCATTTGCTTAAACGTATAGGCCTTGTTGTAGCTGGGTCTTTTAACAGTGTCTTTCTGTGTGAATTTGGATTTTTACATGTAAAGAGCTGTTCTCACTGAATTAATCGGGGACACAGCACTATTGGTGTAGCATTGTTAATGGGACTCTGACCCTATGTATGAAACAGAAGTGCAAACTTCCAGCGATCCGCTCCTCTTAATTTTCAGGTTCTCGTCTTGTCACACAGGCTTGCACTTCATTCACTTACAATAGAGTATGTGTCATAACGAGAATCTAGAAGTTAAGAGGAGCAGATTGGCGAGGAGCTCCGGAGCAGCAGTGGCAGGGTACCTGTAGCTATGTATAACTTTTTTTTTTTTTTATGTTTTTACCACCCTGGTAACAATTTTGATGTGCTGGACTACCCCTTTAAGGGTCTGTTCCCATGTTGGAAACTCACATGGATTTTGGTGCATAATCTCTATGCTTTCTGCACCATAACACGTTGAAAGACATCCCACATCCCGTCCATACATCTCTGCCTCAATCTGCAGATATCTCTCCTCACGCAACCTCCGCTCCTCACAGCACCTTCTTCTCTGTTCTCCTCTTATCAGCTCCTCACACAGCCGTCTCCAAGACTTCTCTTGTGCTTCCCCCATACTCTAGAACTCACTGCCGCAACACATCAGACTCTCCCCAACTCTCACTAGCCTCAAAGGTAACCTGAAAACCTATCTCTTCAGGATTGCCTATGACCAACATTAACCGTGTTCCACTGCTACACCCCACAAACATGTCTGCCCCTCGCCTTCTGTCTCTTCCCTCCTTCCTTGTAGACTGTAAGCCCTCACGGGCAGGGCACTCTCTCCCTGTGTACCAGTTGCTAGTTACTTATTGTCACTTTGTTCTTGTTTGATCAATGTTATGTATGTAACCACCTCGAACGTACAGCGCCCTGGAACCAAATAAATGATAATAATAATTATACCTATGGGGGTTCCACGCAGTAGCTTATACACATTACGCATGGAAACTGCATATTGGCCCCACTGAATGAGGTTGATCCACCACACAAATAAAATCATTAATGAAAATTATGCCATGTGTGTAACACCTAAGGCTATGTCTACAAAGCACAGAAGTACCGTCGGATTTTTGGAGTCTTTAGTATTTTGAAACTGCTGAAAATCCAATGGCACACTGTACTGCATAGACAGCAATGTGAAACCTGTGCTGTAGTCTATGCAGCATGGGTTTTTTATTGTTGCGTTAAAATCGGGCAGAATACGCAACATGTTGTATATTCTGCCAGATTATGCTCAGATTTGCCATCGGCCCTGTTCATTGAATGTACAAGGCTGATGGCAAATTGGAAAACTGACTGTGGCTTTTGCGCAAATCTGCGCCAAAAAAAAACAGTCCAGCAATGACAAAATGCCATCAGATGTCCAACAGTGTTTTGTCATATGCCGTGTAGACCTAGTCTAAAGGGATTGCATATTTAAACAACCCTCTTAAGGCGTATGACTAGTGTGGTAGGCAAAGTGGACGACAACCCAGAATAACAGGGGAGGAGAAAAGCTTCTGTCATCACATCAAAGGGAAAATTAAAAAACAAAAAGCTTAAAACTCATCAGACCTTTATACAGATCAAGTCTCCCTCCTAGAAACCCTAGGATAAAAATTGATTAGCCAAGGATTTCAATATGGAACCCCCCACAAAAAAGGACTCTGGGCAGAAGCATACTGTTTCCTACTAACCACTTTCCTCCACTAGAACCTCTTTTAATGACTCCTTTTCTCCTTCCTGTTGTCGCTCTTTTAGATTCTGCCTTAACAAAATCCAGAAAATGAGCGCATAGAAGATCTGAAAAAGGAACAATAATCTGGTTAACAAAAAGTCATCTTATCCACGTCCAAACATTTTTTTTTTTTAATCTTACCTTTAATCCAAGATGCACACAGGGCATAGTATATGGCTTTAAGTCGAAATCGATAAGGACGGCTGTGGGTATGCCAGGAAACAGCTCTTCTTGAGAGAGATTGAGACCAACAAAAAAATTCTGGACCACTAAAATGTTTGCATAAGCAGCCAAAAACGGGGCACTTAGCATGGCGTACCGGCGCCGGTCCCGTGTTATCCAAATGATGCATGACCATATTAACAAGACAAATGTCAACCAGCTGTTGTGTGTGATACTCCAGACCTAGGTGACAAAGACATCTTATCTGCTCCGAGAATAATATAGTAATGATGACAGATCAAACTCATGCTCATTCATGTTTGACCCACTAATAAAAATGACCAAAAGGACTATTGATAAAAGACAATGTTTTGTTTATGTATTACAAATTGTTGAAAAATTTGAATAAAAAATACAATTATAAAAAAAAAAAAAAATTACCAGAAGAAAATAATCTCTTCAGCATAAATTAAAAATACTTTTTAATATCTTACTTCATTGCCCAAATAGGAAAACTTGAAGTTGCAGTCCAAAAAGCTGAGGAGAGGTAATGGAAACTCAATATGATGTGTTTTTTGTTCCCTGATAATTTACATGGAAGCAATTTACCAAATAAAAAAGGATTTTACTACTTTAAATTTACATTAAAGGGGTTGTCTCACTACAAAGAATAGCTTTCAAAATGTAGGGAACACTAAATAAAGACGTTTTTCAAATATATTATCCTGTGTTATCTATACACGTTGGGGTCACCTTTCAGTGTAATCCTGCCTGTGCTGATAATGAGGGGACTGCGGAGAAGTTTTCTCTATAGATAAGAAATTGTCAGACTATTATTAGGCCTTTAGTGGTCAAAGTGAGAACTGTAGGATTTTTTTTTTTTTAGAAATAATGCAACAGCTATGACAAATGAAAATAATTCTAAAAATGTGTTTAAAGGGGTTGTCTCACTACAAGAATTCCTTTTTATGTTAAAGATATTGCAAAGTGACTTGTTTTTGCAAGATGTGTCCATTAACAGTGTTCTACCTATTCTGAGATATCCCCTCTTGTATGGGCTGCATCAGCTCCTGTGGTCGCTATAGCTACAGACCTTTTTGATCTCTCCTGATAGGCTGCCAGTGCTGGTCGCTATAGCTACAGACCTGGCTTCAACTGCAGCCTAGTAAAAACGCCCTTGAATTCAAAGTGAAACCAAGAAAACAAGACTGTGGTAACTTGAATCAATGTAGTGAGACAACCCCTTTAACATGAGTTAAACAATAGGTCATTTTCTGATGACACTTTCCCTTTAAAGGGATGCTACCACAAAGCAAAGTCTAGTGCCACCAATGGCTCTCAGATAGCTGTGAGTTGACCGTGCATAAGAATGAGGAGGGCAGTGCTTGTATCCATCCTCCTTACTCACTTCTATGGGAGTTCCGAATGTAGTGGAGTGTGTGCGCTACATTTGGGATCTCACATAGAAGTGTATAGGGAGGACAGCCGGTAAAAAACCGCCCTCCTCGCTTTCATGCACGGTCGGCTCACACCAAGCTGAGAGCCAACCGTGGTACTAGACTTCACTTTGCGGGAGCACCCCAATAAGCAACGCTATACATTCCTTTTTAATTATAATACACTTTCTTACCATCATGACAATTAAGGCACTGACGTAACTCTGTCTCATGATAAACTGGCCAAGGACGGCCACTCCACTTGGTTTTGACTCTGCTGGAGCGATCTCCTCTGCTTCCTCCTTCTCTGAGTGACATGAAGCACAAAGTTTGTTCTCTAAAAATATGATTAATCAAATGTATGAAAAAAAAAAAAAAAATTCTCAAAATGCTTCATCCATCATTAAAGGGGTTGCCCATTTCCTAAAAAAAAAAAAAAAAATAAAAAAATTTTCCCCCTCTCCTCCATTTTAGCGCTGCGTCTCTCCGGTGTCTTCTCTTTATTCTACTTCCAAACAAAGACGTCCCCATTGCAGACCCCGATTGTCAGCAGTGGGCACATGCCACTCATTTACATCACTGTTTAAAAGTGAACAGCTCTGAATGTACGAATAAACCATGCAGTGAACACAGCAGCCAAATGACAGCTGCACTGGTGACATCCCCACTTTAGAATCAGAAGAAATTAAAAAGACTCAAGAGACACAGTGGAAGAAAGTGACTGGAAGAAGGCAAGTATATGCTTTTTATTTGTTTGGGGCCCCAGAGGCTTCCTATTAGATTTTTTTTTAGAAACTGGACAACACCTTTAAAAACATAAAAGGGAACATTGTGTGAACAGATGTGTATTTTTGCAGCACAAACAAACGAGCAACATCTGGAAAACAAATATGAAAAAGACCCCACTCACAAGTCGAAAATTCACGTGGATTTTGTTGTGGAATGGATATTCATCCTGCATCAAAAGTCACATGAATTCTGCGTTCCATTATAGCTTACATGTGATGGGTTTGCAAACTAATGGCTTATCTACAGGCTAAACAGAGACAAGGTTTTAAGGCACATCTTTCCTGACGTCCACATCCAAGACCTCTCCCTCTCCCCCCCCAAAAAATGACTTCCAAAGATCTCCATGAACCCCACAGCTTGCTCAGGTGGCTCCTTCCTTTTCAGGATATCTAAATTAGAGAAACCTTTAACCTGGTTCTTTAGGCCAGGGATCCCCAACTCCAGTCCTCAAGGCCCACCAGCAGGTCATGTTTTCTGGCTTTTCTTAGCATTGCACAGGTGATTTAATTATCATCGTCAGTGCATTCTCCACAGGTGATACGATTATTGACAGTGCATTCTGTGGGATATCCTGGAAACATGACTTGTTGGTGGGCCTCGAGGACTGGAGTTGGGGGAACACTGCTTTAGGCTATAAAACAGAGCTTATGTTTACGGTCCTAGACCACCTCTTACTGTCCATGTGTCTTAGCTATTGCGCTATGGAATATCTTCTTCTCCACGGCATAATTGCCTCTTCCTTCTGAGAAATTATTCCTGTGTTTTTAATCCAGCCCTTTCAGGATCCCAAGAAAGAACTGATCTGTTGAACATGATCTAGATTCTTGAGTCACAGACAGAGGCGATTGGCTTCAGGGAACAAGGCAACTCTCTTCCTCTGTGGATATCTACCGTAGTATGCCAAATCCTAAAAGGACCAGTCAACCAACACTTCCCGGGAGGTCTTAGGGTCCGTCCACACGACATGGTTTATTGGTCGCATTTTCAGACAGTTTGGGGATTTGGAAACCATCTGAAAACCAATAAGAAACCATCCCCATAGATTTTAAAAGAAAATCCGTTCAGTAGTCTACACTAAACAGATTTTCAGCAGCCGACGTTCCAAAAACTTGAAGCATGCAATGGTTATGGTGGACAGGTAAACCCGCAGACAGCACCGTTCCCCAAAACCTTTGAAAGTCAATAAAATATCGCCCAGTATGGATATACCCTTATTCCTCCCTGTAGATAACCTTTCCTGGGTGTGGTTTCCTCTGCTATATCAGACCTGCGCTTTCTTCACTTGCTCAACCTGCTCCATTATTGAGAACGTATCCAAAGTCTTCTTAGGAAATGCCTATCTCCTAAACTCAGTGTCACACTCATCCTATCCCGCAGGCAAACCACTGGGATTGATAGCTAGTATCTCTATTGGTCAATGTGAGGTCTATGCTCCAATTATTCCCCTGGGATTGATAGCCAGTCTCTCTATTGGTCAATGTGAGGTCTACTCTCCAGTTACAATAGACGCCGGTTTTGAAAAAGAGTCTTTTGGTCACTGGAGATGATCGAATAACTGGGACTATGAATTCTCAGTTTTATCTTCACTGGACTACAGTGTGAGAGGATTGTCCTATCCAGTATCAGTTAGACAATGCCATTGCGCTTGTCTAGCTGAACCATCAAGGTGTGACCCACAGCTCAGCAGTGATCCTATCATGAAACACCACATTCTGGCATTCCTGGGTTACACATTAACTAGATAGTGGACTCTTTTGGCAAAAAATACCGGGACCTAAAAGAGCAGTCCTTTCATCTAAATGTATTCTACCAACCAAGACCCTGTGCTACTTTTTCTGTTAAAACAAAGGAAACCTTGACAGAAACCCAATGGACAAAGTGCACTGTTGGTGTCCATTGTGGAAAGGAACCTCTGATGTAGAGGTTCACCAGGCCTTACTATGCCCAAAGTATTAATCTGAGAAATAACCTTAAGTCTTATTGTGGCAAACTGACCTGACTCTGCCTTTTCCTCATCTTCAAGGTATACGGGTATAGAGAAATCAGTCTGTGCTTGTTGTACTTCACACTTCAGGAGAGGCAATTCTTGCCACCCGTTATGCATCATATATTCAGGCTACAAAATATGGATAAAATAGCTGATTAACATCTACCAAAATTATTATTTTATTTATTCATTTTAAGGCACCTTTAATTACAGGCCACTGTACATTCAAGGGGGTGTTACATACATAACATGGGTCCAAACGAATTATAATGGCAATACTAAATGACTAAACAACAAAATATGCATTCCTATGATGCACAATAATTCACAAATTAAAGGGGTGTTACCATGAAGGCATTTAATGCCTGGTTTGTCCCGCTTCAGAGTGTACAAACGGGGGCATGTATAATTTGTTTGAACTGCATATCATGTGACCTATCAGGCTTGACATCACCATGCCTTCCCCCACAGTCTGCTCACTCTGGTCAAACTAAGGTCTCTTTATATAAAGAGATGTGCTTAGCTACAATGTAGCTGAGTGGTTAACACTCCTGCCTTTCAGCTTAGGGGTCCTAGGTTCAAATCCCTGCAGGAACCAAACATGTGAATTTTATTGTTTCCTCGATTGATGTTTCTTTTTTCCCCTTTTATTTATTTGTACTGCTTGACTAATTACTAAGGAGTATAGAGGACAGGAGTACAATGACAGCACGCAGAAGTGAGTGTGTGTGATTACTAAGCAGTAAGGGACTGACAATAGCTGCCTGAGAGGAGAAGTGATGTCTGAGCACATGGGCAGGTGTACAGCAGTGACTGACATCTCAGCTCTGCTGACTCCTATTCCTAGCTGAGCCTGTTAGAGGCCGTTCACACGGCTTATTGCAGCCGTACCGCGCGCCGGATTTGCGCTGCAACACGGCTGGAATCTGTCCCAGTCATTACAGTAATTCACAGTTCTCATAGAGAACTTTGGATTCCGTCTCTTCTCCCCGCTCTGCGAATCCGCTGCGGGGGGAGAAAGTGACATGCACATCATTTACGGCATGTACGTGCCGTGAATAATGAGCGTCTATGGGGTCGGCGAGCTGCTGGCCCCACGCCCCGCCCCCGCTGCACGGCAGCCGGCGTAATTGCGGGGCGAAATCCGTCCCGTAATTACGTCGGCTTTAACCCCTTAAGGACCAGGCGTTTTTTTGGGGCGACACGTTCGTTTTTCCCTCCTCGCCTTCTGAAAGCCATAACTTCTTTATTTTTCCACCTACATAGACACATGAGGGCTTTTATTTTGCGGGACAAGATGTACTTTCTAATGGTGTTATTCACTATACTATAGAATGTACTGGGAAACCGCAAAAAAATTCCAAGTGGGACAAATGGTGAAAAAAATGTATTTTCGCCATGTTTGCGGAGGTTTTGATTTTACGGCGTTCAATCTTAGGTAAATATAATGTGTTATCTGTATTCTTAAGGTTGTTACGCATCCGGCAATACCAAACATGTAGGGTTTCCGTTATGTTTTGGTACCGTAAAAAAAAATTCCAAACATTTTCTATTTGTGAAATTTGCGCCATGGCGCCATTTTGTGCAACCAATAACTTTTCTGTACTAACAGCTACGGACGTCAGTGAGGGGGCATTTTTTGGCGGGCTGAAGTGTACTTTTTATCGCTAGCAGTTTGGAATGCATGCGACTTTTTTGATCATTTTTATTCCATTTTTTGAGTGACGTAAAATGACCAAAAAACGCAATTTTGGCGTTTGGAATTTTTTTTCTTCTACGGTGTTCAGCATACGGGATAAATGATGTTATATTTTTATAGATCGGACTTTTTCGGACGCGGCGATACCAAATATGTGTAACTTTTTTATTATTTTAATGATGTTAGTGGTAAAATGGGGAAAGGGGGGTGAGTGGAACTTTTAATACTTTTTTTTACTGTACCATTGAGGCCACCTGTGGTACTTGACCACTAGGTGGCACGATTGTTAATACAACCTAATGCATTGCATAGGCAATGCATTAGGGTGTACAAAGATGGCGGTTTCCCCACTTCCTGTCTGTGGACGGAAGTGGGGCAAACTGGCCAGGGTAAGTGCCGGGAGCCTTCCCAAGGCTCCCCACCAGAATGCCCGGTGATCGGATCGGCGCAGCATAACGGCGCTTACGCCGCTCACCGCACCGCACGGTGCGCGGCACCGATCGGTGTTAAGTCAGCCGCCGCGGCCATCTTTGCCGCGGCGCCTGATGGGTAAAACAGCGCCAGCGGGCGGAGCCACCCGCCGGCGCTTTTTACTTGCCGGGTGTTAGCGGCGATTTGCCGCTCACACCCGGCGGCGGTGAAGGGGGGGTCGCGGAGTGATCCCCCTGCAAAGCCCCTTAGCGGCCCTGGGACGTACTCATACGCCCAAGGTCGTTAAGGGGTTAAGCCGTTTGAACTAGCCCTTATAGGGACTTATCAATGATGGAGGGGTTGTAAAAAGCAATGACACTGTATCAGCAGGATGCCTGGCTATAAATGTGAGGTAGCAGAGCTGTGTTTATCATAAGAGGAAGCTTCTGGTGAGAGAGAAAAACTTGCATGCTACCAAGACACACTGTTAGCTGCTGAGGAACTCTCGGTTATCTTTGATGTAATTACACATAAATGTGCTCCTCTGACCCGACATGGTACAAGGTACAAGGCTGCTCCCTGATCAGTAACTCTAAGGGTTAAAGTTTTTCATAGTAAAAAGATCAGATCAGGCTCCAGCTTCCTGTTTAGGCTATGGGCAGTTCTACAGCTTCAGGCTTTAATTTCCTGTTCTGGCTGTGGGTGGTTCTTTAGCTTCAGGCTCCCGCTTCCTGTTCAGACCCTTTGTAGTTCTACAGCTTCAGGCTCTCGCTTCCTGTTCTGACCCTTTGTAGTTCTACAGCTTCAGGCTTTAGTTTCCTGATCAGACTGTGGGTGGTTCTATGGCAAATACTGACATTTCAGCTATGCTATTCCTAGCTGATCCTGTTACAGGGACCTTGGGGATGACGGGGTTTTAAAAGCAGAACAGAAGGCTACAGAGTTCTAAAGGGTTAATGCTTGTCAGTAAGAAACTGAAACAAGCTCCTGTGCTGCTGATAAGCCACTGCAGGAAGTGACATCACCAGCAGAGATAGGTGGTCGGTAACTATAGAAGCAGGAAATAAGCTCTAACTATCAAATGAAGCAAAATCAGAACAGCAATGTATTTGGTTAAAGTCTTCATTTACCTTTGGCAACATGTTTAAAGCTAACCAATAATATGGGAGTACCCCTTTAAATTAATCAGCTACAGGTGACAGATGAAGTAAGTGCAGGCGCCAAAAAGGCTACAAATTGCTCCACAGGAAAAAAAGCAGTTTGTTTCATAGTAAAAGTGAATGCAATCACTTAATCCTAGCACCAGAGGATTAGGGCCACAATAATATGTCCCCTATAATAAAACCAAAAAGAAAAGAGACAGCAGAGAAAGAGCAAAGAGCGAAAGTGGAAAATTCATGTCTTCAGTTACAGTCTAGGTTTGCTCAATTTAACTATAAAGCATCCTTCTCCTGCAGTAAGGACATACAGGTAGGGGGAGAAGCTCTCCTACACAATAAGTAATAAACTACTTTGAAATAGTTAAAGAGAAAACTTTTTTTTTTTTTTTTAAATGTCACTGTCAATCAACTTTACATTATGGTTGCATATGGTACAACCTCTGTTAAAGGGATTGTCTCACTACAAGGATTGCTTTTTATTTTAAAGACCTTGCAAAAGCAAGTCACTTTGCAATATGTGTCCACTAACAGTGTCCTACCTATTCCTAGATATCCCCTCTTGTATGGGCCCGCATCAGCTTCTCCCGGGCGCTATTTGAAACAGACCTGTTCAATCCTCCTGATAGGTACAGACCCGGGTTTTTACGCCCGCCCCAGTGGAAGCCAATAAAAAAACGCCCCTAATTTAAAAGTGAAAACCCAAAAAACAGGACTTTAGGTAAATGAAAACCCAAAGTAGTGAAAACAAACCCCCTTTAACTCTTTTAAAAAATATATTACTCGTTTTAAAAACCCAAAAGACTTAAAATTTCCCCAAACCCTTTTTTTTTTACTTGGGTAATTAAACTTTAAAAAAAATATTTTTTGAAAAAAAAAAAAAAAACCCCAACCCACAAAAAAAAAACCCCAAAAAACCCCCCTTTTTAAGTTTTAGCATTTGAGGGGCCACGCATTCCATCAAAAAAGGAGATTTTTCTGAGGGGTGTTTTTTTTTTCTAACCCCCAGGTTTCCCCCTTAACAGGGTAAACACAGAAAATTATAGATTTTCCCCCCCAAATAGTCCCCAAAGCAAATAAACACAAAAAACATTTAGTGACATAAACCCTTTTGGGAAATTTAGCCCATTTCTGCAACAACCAAAGACCAATTTATAATTTCAAGATAGCAGCCAAAGAATTTGGGTTTTTTTGAAGACTGGCCAGTGAAGATCTGGATGAAGATGGAGTATCCACAGTTGAGTCTGATTGGTCCGAATAATTGCAGTCATCCCAAAAAGCCTAGCCGCGTCAAATAGATAAGAAATAGAATTGCAATGATCAGTTAAAAATATAAATTTGTAAAAAGGAAAAAGTCCCTTTTTTTTGAGCAAACAAATTTCATTTTAAAAGGGGTTTTTTGCCCCGGATTGGAAAAAAAATGGGGTTCTTCCCTTTTAAAAATTTGAACCCCCCTCGTCACAGGAAATTCCCCGGAATTGAGCTCAACAATTTAAAAATGGAAAAAGGATTTTTTATGTACAAAATGAACGTAAAGTCCTCAATATACATAAAAAGTATAATTGTTTAAAAAAATATGTACAGTAAAACATCCAAATTTCAAATATTGTAAAAAATTTCTGTTGGGTTTTTGGGCCAACCCTTCAAAGATCTTTTGGACCAAAAACATGTGGGATGGTATATTGAAGTCTATGTAAACTCACGTTTTGGCAGGTTAAAACATGTAAGGGGGGACATGTATGAAATTTTGGCATGTTAATTTCCCAAAATTTTATGCGCATAATGGGGACCAAAAGTATAATGGGGGTCTGCCAGGATAGTGGGTTCCAAATTTATCCCCATATCAGGGGGGCGACGCACTAGAACCATAGCGAACTACATATTTATAGCTTGCTACGGTATTTCTGGGACGCAAAATTTCGCTGGAACGGTTTGAGCACTTTCAAAGTGGTTTACCTTTATCCACACTGTCGCCCGAAGGGGCTTAATTTCGCCTGTTTTATAAACCCCTGTAAAAGTATAAATCAGGCGCATTCTGTGCCAGTATTATGCACAGGAAATTTGGGGGGTTTTCACGCAAAAATTTTTTGCATACCCCCCAAATGTTTTTAGGATGCGCCTGTTTAAAAGAAACCCCCTCTGGGAGTGTGGATAAATTTAGGGCATTTAGCGCTTTTTTAGAAAATTTCAGGCTCCCCCAAATCACTTTGAAAAGGGTTTTACCTGTTTTCCCCTTTTAATGCACCCAGAAATTTATACACAGCCAAGAAAAGTAAATTTTGGCCCCCTAATAACAATGGCAGCAGGTAACTCATGAAGAAAGTCACATGTGGGGAGTAGGCTTGGGGGGTATGGGAAAAAAGGGGGCGTTTGGGGTTGGGCTGAAAATTATTCCTCTGTACAGTAATGGACAAAAAGAGTTGATTATTTCCTTTAGGGGAGAGGGTGGCCATATTTCTGAAGCTCAGCAGTCTTGGAACTATTGTCGCTGCCGTGGTGAAAATGTATCAGGAGTGGACAAATGGCTTCATTGTGAATAAGCATTGTAGAAATTGTGGAGCACTATGTGCCATTGATGTAAGAGGTGATAGTTGGCTATGATGGCAGACCAGCACACCGCAGTGCATCAGCTTGCTGCCAAAATGAACCAGGGAGCTACTAGACATGTCTAAAACATCAGTTCTGTGACCCTGCTACACACGGGGCTCCAAAGCAGACGGATGTCACGGCCAGGGCCGCCAACAGAAATTTCAGGCCCCAACAGCTGAAGCCCGGGGCCCCCCCCCCCCCCCCCCCCCGTAAAACCCCACCCCCCAGAAACCCGACGCCCTGCCCCCCAAAAAAAAAAAACGGCCTCTAGGCTAAAGCCCCATTTTTACCACATAATACGTGGCAAAAAAAACTGTATTTGAACCGCAATATAAAATTTTGTCAGCCCAACATATAAAGACAAAGGGTAATCTCCACAATATCCCCACCACCCACATACAATATACCCTCCACCCACATACAATATCCCCCCCCACCCCATACAATTTCCCCCTCCACCCACATACAAATCCCCTCCACCCACAAACAATATCCCCTCCACCCACATACAAAATTCCCCTCCACCCCCATACAATAGCCCCCTCCACCCACATACACATATTCCCCCTCCACCCACATACAATATCCCCCTCCCACCCACATACAATATCCCCCCACCCACATACACTATCCCCCTCCACCCACATACACTATCCCCCTCCACCCACATACACATCCCCTCCACCCACATACAATATCCCCCTCCACCCACATAAACTATCCCCCTCCACCCACATACACTATCCCCCTCCACCCACTTACAATATCCCCCTCCACCCACATACACTATCCCCCTCCACCCACATACACTATGCCCCTCCACCCACATACACTATGCCCCTCCACCCACATACAATATGCCCCTCCACCCACATACAATATGCCCCTCCACCCACATACAATATGCCCCTCCACCCACATACAATATCCCCCTCCACCCACATACAATATCCCCCTCCACCCACATACAATATCCCCCTCCACCCACATACAATATCTCCTCCACCCACATACAATATCCTCCTCCACCCACATACAATATCCCCCTCCAGCCCACATACAATATCCCCTCCACCCACATACAAAAACCCCCGCCACCCACATACAAAAGCCCCGCCACCCACATACAATATCCACCGCCACCCACATACAATATCCCCCTCCACCCACATACAATATCCCCACCATGTTTCCCTTGGTCACGCACCTCCCCACCTGCTCAAATCAACACCAGCCAGACAGTACGTGTACCTCCTCACACCAGCTCAGGTTGAACGTACAACACCGCCATATAGAGACCACATCGAGGTCAGACACCCTCTCCGGTATAACCTCCACCACAGCCATATCGAGACCACAGAGAGGTCAGACACCACTCAGGAAAAAACCTACAACACTGCCAAATAGAGACCGCATAGTGGTCAGACACCAGCTCAGGTCACATCACATTACAGTGAATACAGCACTGATCCAATTTAGAAGCAAAACAACCCCTGAAATCAGGTACTCACCGAAAACGTCTTATCTGAGGAGTCGTTCTCTTCTCTCATGAGTCGTTCTTTTTCCCTTCCCTTCTGCATCCGTTCCACACCACCATGAGGACTTGTCCCAACACAACTCATCCCTGCAGAAATTATACACAAATATCTTAGAACCTCATTTTTCAAGCATTTCTTTACCTATTCCCCCCTCTGTACAAACTTCCCAGGGTGGGAGAGCGGGTACAAGCCATAACTTAGAGGCCTAGTATCCTAAGGGGTTTGGGGTGGGAGGAGGACTAAGTCCCTGGAGATAATGCTACAGCTATGGGCCTGCTTCCCCTAACAATTATATTACCAGGTAGGTAGCAAATGGGAAAGTCCCGGTAATTAGATAGCCCTAATTTAGGTAGGTAAAACACCCCCTGGATAATGTGGTAGGCCAGCCCCAGGTAGGTTGGTGGGTACCTAGCCATGGTCCCCTTAGTTTGTAGTGGGCAGGGCCCTCCTTTAGAGGTTAGGTGGAGTCAGGGCCCTCCTTTAGAGGTTAGGTGGAGTCAGGACCCTCCTTTAGAGGTTAGGTGGAGTCAGGACCCTCCTTTAGGGGTTAGGTGGAGTCAGGGCCCTCCTTCAGGGGTTAGGTGGAGTCAGGGCCCTCCTTTAGAGATTAGGTGGAGTCAGGGCCCTCCTTCAGGGGTTAGGTGGAGTCAGGGCCCTCCTTCAGGGGTTAGGTGGAGTCCGGGGCCCTCCTTCAGGGGTTAGGTGGAGTCAGGGCCCTCCTTTAGAGGTTAGGTGGAGTCAGGGCCCTCCTTTAGAAATAGGCAGCCAGGGGCCCCCTTTAGAGATAGGCAGCGCCAGGGACCCCCTTTAGAGATAGGCAGCGCCAGGGACCCCCTTTTGTGATAGGCAGCCCAGGGACCCCCTTTAGTGATAGGCAGTCAGGACCCCCTTTAGTGATAGGCAGCGCCAGGGACCCCCCTTTAGTGATAGGCAGCGCCAGGGACCCCCTTTAGCTATAGGCAGTCAGGACCCCCTTTAGTGATAGGCAGCGCCAGGGGACCCCTTTAGTGATAGGCAGTCAGGACCCCCTTTAGTGATAGGCAGTCAGGGACCCCTTTAGTGATAGGCAGCGCCAGGGGACCCCTTTAGTGATAGGCTGCGCCAGGGACCCCCTTTTGTGATAGGCAGTCAGGGACCCCCTTTAGTGATAGGCAGTCAGGACCCCCTTTAGTGATAGGCAGTCAGGACCCCCTTTAGTGATAGGCAGTCAGGGCCCCCTTTAGTGATAGGCAGTCAGGGCCCCCTTTAGTGATAGGCAGTCAGGGGCCCCTTTAGTGATAGACAGCGCCAGGGACCCCCTTTATGTGATAGGCAGTCAGGACCCCCTTTAGTTATAGGCAGCGCCAGGGACCCCCTTTAGTGATAGGCAGTCAGGGCCCTCTAGTATATTAAAAAAACAAATCAATCACTTACCTGAGCCTCGGTCCTGCCGCTCCGAGCTGCCGCCGGCTCCTGCTGCACTGCCCTAGGGGGCGGGGGGAAGTGACGTCAACGCGCCGCCTACGTCAGCAGTAGGGGCCGGCGCCCGGCAGGCTGAAGGCCTAATGCATTCAGCCTGCCGGGGAGATCAGCGGAGCGCAGCGCAGCCCCGGGAGTCGGGGACATTAGTTCCCTCTCCCGGGCCCGGTCTCTGAGCGCTCGGGACGCAGGGCCCGGGCGTGCAGAGACCGGATGCGCGCCGGGCCCCGGGGAGCGACGGCACTGCCTCCGGGGCCCCCCGCAACTCGGGGCCCACAGTGTGGGCCAGGGGGAGCCTGGTTCGGGGGCCGCCCGCCGGGCCCTGCTCTGCCGTGAGGAATAAGGGGGCCCGCTTGCCGTGGGCCCCTTATTCCAAACCGGGGCCCCATACGGGAGTACTGGTTGTACCCCCTGTATGGCGGCCCTGGTCACGGCACCTCTGCTAACAAAGTTGCATTGGCCGAAAAGGCTTACATTTTCACAGCAGTGTCGAAATTAGACGACTGCTGATTTGCAAAGAGCCACCTTCTCTTATAAATCACATTTTCTGCTTCATCAAATCAATGGAGATTGGCAAATCAGACAAGAAACAGAGAATAAACACTCTGCAGCTATTTCTGGAAGTACACAAGCTGGTGGTGGCAGCGTTACCCTTTATTTTAGAGATGAGAGGGAATCTTTGGGAGTGCTATTAAATGTTTTTAACTCCTTAAGGACCACCCACCATCTTTTGACGTCGGCTGGTGCAGGACGTTCGTCTGCTGCAGACATCGGAGTTTGCGGCTCCCGGCGCCACAGCAGTGCTGGGAACGGGGCTGTACTACACAACTCTGTTCCCAGCACAGCTCTTGCGAGCACCGGGGATCGGGGGAACCTCCGCTCCCCAGTGCTTTAACCCTCTGATTGCCTCAGTTCGTCACCGCAGCGCAATCAAAGGGTTTCCCTGCTCTGTCAGGTGATCGGGACACCCGGTTACCCAACAGAGCCCGGGGCTGTCTGTGTAAGAAGCCAGTGATCAGGGCAGACTGTGAGCTGTCCTGATCACTGCCTGTGTCAGACTGATACAGATTATAATGTATTAGCATATGTGAATATGCTAATATATTACTAAGTGTAAAAAAAAAAAAAAAAAAAAAGTAACAGTTCTACCTTCATGGGATCTAAAAAATAAAAAAAAAGTGTAAAAAAAATAAATAAATAATAAAATAAAAATAAATATTTAATAAAAAAAAATTGTGCATACATTACACACAAAAAAAAAAACCTACGCATATTAGGTATCCACACGACCGTAATAACCTTTAGAAATAATCTCAAGTTATTAAGTGTGAAATGGGAATTGTGTAAAAAAAAAAATATATTAAAAAACAAAAATTTGTTTATTTTTACAAAATTGAATAAAACATCTGCAATTATTTATAAGTGAACTTAAACTATTCCCCCATAAAGTACAACTCGTCTCGAATAAAAAGAGGCCTCATACAACTGCGTCGTTGGAAAAATAAAAAAGTTACAACTGTTGAAACGCAAGGATGCAAAAAATAAAAAAATGTTCTGGTCATTAACTACTTTTCAGGTGTTTGGCTTAAGGGGTTAAAGGTTGATCACATAGTACATTTTGTAATTTTGTACACTGACATGTCAGCAAAGGTATTTTCAAATTGGATGTGCTTAATGTTTTTTTTTTATTATATATAGATGTAGGCAGGCACTCAGCTCTATTTTGATGGTGCCCATTGATGTTTTTGGATTAATTATAAATAATACAAAAAAAATGTTTATCATCTTACCTGGCATACAAATCCTGAGGTGGAATAATTTCCTGAAAGTAAGGAAGCTGATATACATAGATGGCTGTCAAGTGACCAGCGCTAAAGATTGCAGCCATGACACAGAGACTGCTGAAAACCACGAGGCTTACACTACGGTTACAAGCCCACCAGGAACACAAAAATAAGAAGATAAAAAAATACAGGGCAGAGGTCACGGAAGGCAATATTATACCTGCAGAAAACAAAGAGAAGCGGTTACTGCAATACACATTACATTTACATTCACCCCTCTAAACCATTCTTTTTTTAATGTACATTTCTGGATTGCTTGTTTTTCTGTTTTAGGGCATGTCCCCACTGCATGGATGTTCGGCCGGTCTGCGATTTTGCCGCCGGCGGTCCGGCGGCAAAACATTGAGCAAGCACCTTCTTCCGTCCGGTTTTCGAATGGAATCTGTGCTTCTCAATAGGAGGGGGGAGGGCTCTTCTCCGATCATCGTGGAGAAAAGCCCCACCCCTCCCCCCGCCCCGCCCCACGGCGGTGGGGACGGGCGCAACACAGGACAAATACCGGCCGGCAAACCGGCCGGTATTTGTCCTGTGCCGTTGGGATGCGCCCTTACGGTGCCAACTTATTTATTTAGGGGAACACATCATAAAGGTGTATGGAGATTTACAAGTCATGAATGCGCCTCTAAAATTTGAGTATTCAAATAGGCTCAAGAGAAGAGAACAAATATTAGACATGGTATCTGTTATCCGACCCACTGAAGAGCCTTAAAAAAGGACTGGGGATTTAAAGCCAAGCCTGTAACTCATCCATATGGAGGATCCCAGCTGGTGACAACTGTTTCGAGGTGTTTGCTCTCCTTTAGTAGAGACATTTCTGGCCATCCAGTTCAGCCTATTGTGCTACAGTATTGATCTAGAGAAAGACAAAAACCCCCCCCATGAGGTAGAAGCCAAGGGGGACATGTATGAAAACTGTCTTGGGCTAAGACTTTCTTTGTTGCCCATAGCAACCAGAGCACCCCTTTCATCTCTTCAGAGCACTATATGAAATGAAAGAGGAACTGTGATTGGTTGCTGTGAGCACAAGGAAAGTCTTAGACCAAGACTGTTTTCATACATATCGCCCCAAATGTCCTCATTTTAGGGGGAAAAAATTGCTTCCCGACTCCAGTCCTGGTCACTATAACCTGTTAGATTATTACATCTAGAAATATATCCAGACCCTTCTCCAGAATCCCGGTCACTATAAGTTGTTCTATTATTACATCTAGAAATGTCTCCAGACCCTTCCCCAGAATCCCGGTCACTATAACTTGTTATATTATTACATCTAGAAATGTATCCAGACCCTTCTCCAGAATCCTGGTCACTATAACTTGTTATATTATTACATCTAGAAATGTATCCAGACCCTTCTCCAGAATCCTGGTCACTATAACTTGTTATATTACATCTAGAAATGTCTCCAGACCCTTCTCCAGAATCCCGGTCACTATAACTTGTTATATTATTACATCTAGAAATGTATCCAGACCCTTCTCCAGAATCCTGGTCACCATAACTTGTTCTATTATTACATCTAGAAATGTATCCAGACCCTTCTCCAGAATCCCGGTCACTATAACTTGTTCTATTATTACATCTAGAAATGTCTCCAGACCCTTCCCCAGAATCCCGGTCACTATAACTTGTTATATTATTACATCTAGAAATGTATCCAGACCCTTCTCCAGAATCCCGGTCACTATAACTTGTTATATTATTACATCTAGAAATGTATCCGGACCCTTCTCCAGAATCCTGGTCACTATAACTTGTTCTATTATTACATCTAGAAATGTATCCATACCCTTCTCCAGAATCCTGGTCACTATAACTTGTTATATTATTACATCTAGAAATGTATCCAGACCCTTCTCCAGAATCCCGGTCACTATAACTTGTTCTATTATTACATCTAGAAATGTATCCAGACCCTTCTCCAGAATCCTGGTCACTATAACCTGTTCTTTAAACATACGTTTATTGCGTAAGTAGGACAATATAAGTAACATAGGAAAGGTTGCATACAACATTGCAACAGCACAACTTCAACATTAATCACAATGGTGGTAAAGTTACAGAGAGGATTAAAGTACAGTTATCGGTACAACTATATATGTAGAGTAGAGCCACAACATATAACTGTAAATAACTGTAAATAGGAGATGGCCTAATAAGTAACCATGAGATATTGAGGAACAAACAAAAAAAAGGAAAAGATAAGGACGGCTACGTTCAAGAATGGTGTCAGAAGTCACCAAATAGGAGGGTTCGCTTGATGCGAGCATGGAGATAGAGGTACAGAATCATGCAAATGAGATGAGTTGTGTCAGGTGAATTTAGTCGTACAGAAATGGGATGATAACCAAGGTTTCCATAGCTTTTGCTTTGTAATGCAGGCGTGGGGGGGGGATCTATAGTCGAAGTTCACATGCACAATTGAAGTTAACCTTATCGATCACTTCTGATAGTGATGGGATGTGGGCGGATTTCCAGACACTAGCTATAGTTGTTCGTGCTGCACTTAAAACATGGGAAAAAAAATTGTCCGTAGGGAGGGTGGGAGATCTAGAAGGCCAATGTCTAAAACTGCCATCTCTGGGAATGGTGTGCATGAAAGACCTGTAACTACAAAGAGCAAATGGAAAACTGAGGCCCAGAACCGGTTAATAAGAGGGCATCCCCACCAAACATGAAGCAGCGTACCTTGTTGCCCACACTGTTTCCAGCATAGGTCTGATGTGCCCGGATGCATACGGGCAAGGCGTGTGGGGGGAAGATACCATCGGAGATGAATTTTACGCATAATCTCCGTGTGATTTAGGCATTTAGATAGTTTGAGGGGAGCTGAATGGGATAGATTCCAAAGCGAAACTATAACCTGTTATATTATTACATCTAGAAATGTCTCCAGAACCTTCTCCAGAATCCCGGTCACTATAACTTGTTATATTATTACATCTAGAAATGTCTCCAGACCTTTCTCCAGAATCCTGGTCACTATAACTTGTTATATTATTACATCTAGAAATGTATCCAGATCCGTTTTGAACTGTTATTGAATTCACCATAACAAGTTCCTCTGGCAGAGAGTTCCACAGTGTCACTGCTCTTAGAGTAAAGAATCCCTTCCTGTGTTTATGTAGAAACCTTCTTTCCTCTAGACATAGAGGACGCTCCCTTGTTCTAGATACAATCCTGAGTATAAATTGATCTTGGGAGAGATTTCTGTATTAACCTTTAATATATTTATACATATTTATTATTTCCCCCTGAAGCCGTCTTTTCTCCAATCTTGCTCATCTTTCTGGGTATTGTAGTCCATCCAGTCCTTTTACTATTTTTGTTGCCGCCTTTGAACCTGTTTAAGCTCTACAATGTCTTTCTTGTGCACTGGTGCCAAAACTGTCCCCAATATCCCCTGTGTGGTCTAACCAGTGACTTGTATAATGGGAGAATGATGTTCTTATCATGTGCATCTATGCCCATTTTAATACACCCCATCATCCTATTTGCCTTGGCAGCTGCTGCCTGACACTGGCTGCTACAATTAAGTTTACTGTCCACCAGGATTCCCAAGTCTTTCTCCATGTTACTTTTACCCAGTCTTTTTCTGTTTCACAAGTAATCAAGAAATGGATCTTTCCTTTCCAGGGGCATAACCTTGCATTTATCTGTGTTAGGGGCTGTTTACACGGCACAGGACAAATACTGGTTTGTTTATCCGACCGGTATTTGTCCGGTTTTCGTGCCATCCACACGGCCGCTGGGGGATGGCTTTTCTCTGCGATTAGCGGAGAAAAGCCCTTCTCTGTCACATAGACATGTTCATATTCCATCCGAAAACTGGACAGAAGAATGAACATGTTCTATGTTTTTCAGACCGCCGGTGGTCTGAAAAACCGCTGGGCAGAAAATCTGTGCAATGGGGACCACTGCACGGATTTTCCATTAACCCCTTAATGACCCTAGATGTATGAGTACGTCCCAGGGCCGCTAATGGGGTTTCGCAGGGGGATTGATCGGCGACCGCCCCGCACAGCCGGTGGGAGTTAGCGGCTCATTGCCGCTAACATCCGGCAGTAACAGCGCCGGTGGGTGGCGTCGCCAGCTGCCGCTGTTTCTCCGGGCAGACAACGTGGCAAAGATGGCCGCGGCTTCTGACTGTATGACGATCGGTGCCGCATCATCCGACACCCGGACACGGCAGTGGGGAGCCCTGTGAAAGCTCCTGTCACTGACATGTCCGGGTTTGCCCCACTTCCGGCCGTAGACAGTAAGTGGGGAAACCGCCATCTTTGTACAGTCTAATGCATTGTCAATGCAATGCATTAGGCTGTATTAACAATCACGCCCCCTAGTGGTCAAGCACCATAGGGGGACTCAATGTTACAGTGAAAAAAAAATAAAGTTTTAAAGTACAAACAAAAGTATTAAAAGTTTAAATCACCCCCCTTTCTCCATTTTACAAATAAAATAATTAAAATAATAAAAAAGTTACACATATTTGGTATCACCGCGTCTGAAAAAGTCTGATCTATAAAAATATAACATGTATCCCGTACGCTGAACACCGTAGAAGGAAAGAAATTCCAAATGCCAAACTTGCGTCACTCAAAAAATGGAATAAAAGTGATCAAGAAAGTCGCATGCATTCCAAACTGCTAGCGATAAAAAGTACACTTCAGCCCGCAAAAAATGCCCCTCACTGCGGTCCATAGGTGTTAGTACAAAAAAGTTATTGGTCGCACAATTTCAAAAATAGAAAATGTTTGGAATTTTTTTATGGTACGAAAACATAACGGAAACCCTACATGTTTGGTATTGCCAGATGTGTATCAACCTGTAGAATACAAATAACACATTATATTTACCGAAGATTGAACGCCGTAAAAGCCAAACACCCGTAAACATGGCAAAAATATGGTTTTTTTTTCACAAATTGTCCCACTTTGCGGTTTCCCAATATATCCTATAATACAGTGATTAACACCATTAGAAAGTACATCTTGTCCCGCAAAATAAAAGCCCTCATATGTCTATGTAGGTGGAAAAATAAAAAAAGTTATGGCTCTGGGAAGGCGAGGAGGGAAAAACGAACGTGTCAACATAAAAAAAAAACGCCGGGTTCTTAAGGGATTAAGGTCCATGTAAAAGTTTTTCAGCCAGTTTGCAGCAAGTTTTCAAAAGCCCTTAAAACTCATCTGCCTCTTCTCTGTCCAGGCCTCCAACTTATTCAGATCCTTTTGTAACAGTAGATGATCCCTTATTGTGTTGTAAATACGGGACTCTCTGGATAAGTTACTGACTTGGCTTTAAATCCCCAGTCATATTTCAGGCTCTTCACAGAGTCAGATGTTATTTTAAGGAAGGCTACTTAAAATATTTGGCACTGGAGTCCTTGATTACAACCCTTCCTGGAATAGAACATATTTTGCAACACTACTCCAGTTCAGTTCACACTGTAATTTATGAAAACCAGTACATCCAAATCCTTAACGATAATGCAAAGAACAAACATCTACCTATAGGCTTCAAACTCGGAGCCGATGCTAGCAATGGTGTGTTCTATGAATTCCTACACCCAGTTGGATACACAGTCAAAAGTCCCAAGACACCCTTTTATTTTAGAAACGAAAAGGAACTTTACATATTTAAATACCTCAGCAAGTAATGGGTGAGGGGACCTATCTTTTAGGCTATGTCAAGAACATGGCCGCCATCCTGAAAGCCACCATTTTGGATTAGGGGCAAGTTATTCCAATGGGAAAGTGGTCATGTAGCATATCAAAGACCACCAGAATGGTGTCAGAACTTGATTGACTCAATCAGATTTGCATTACTTCTTGCAATTCAAAATTTATCAACAACAGTTGCAACAACAGCTATTTGACGTGTTCAAAGCATTGTCCCTAGTGGTGAACACAGAACTCAAGGCGCTGGAACCAATCGCTATAAACCTGCATGAGAACTTTTCTGTGTTGAGAACTTATGAACCACAAGAGATATTGCAAATCTTTTGTTTTTGGATACGCTACTTGACTACCTTCACATTGAAAATATTTACTCTTGAGCCAAAATGTGGTTTTAGAGATGGTGGCCATGTTCAGGACATAGCCTAAAAGATAGGCCTCCAGATCCATTACTTACAGGGGTATACAGATATGTCATTTTCCCGTTCGTCTCTGAAATAAAGGGGTGTCCTGGGACTTTTGACTCATCCTGTGAAATGGGTATCCAAACACCAATACAAACCAGTCAGCAGTGTTAATGCATCTTTAATATGCAGATGTTACTTTTTGACATAATGCTTTCTATTACTGAACGCCGTCAGACGGATGTCATAACCCAATGATGTTCATCAATAATCTGGACGCTTCTAAGTATGAATTCATTACTTAGTGTTTTTAGGGGCGTTACAGATCCTAATGTAAATGAACACTGAGCGGGAATGTTGCCAAAGTTGCTCAATGATGGGAAATACAACTTTGGAAAAAATGATTCCATACATTAATTATTTTTCATAAAATGCTCCATAAATGTTTAATGAAGTCTGTCTAGGTTATCAGGAGTCTGGGCGCGGGAGATTTTTATGGTGCAGAACCTACAATGGAACATTTACTGGAGCAGTTTTCAGCTTGGTTAAAAGACAGAAATGAAGAGTAATTCCAATACCAGATGTATGGAAAGAACGGGAGGAGAGGGTCTGCACCAGACACAAGAAAGTAGACATGATATTTTACGTTGAAGCTACCTGAAAGTCCGAGTAAGAAAGTCACCACCACTTTGCCAGCTGTCGTAAACAGAGCCTCAAACAAAATTTTCATTGCAGAAATCAAGGCTGTCATTTTCTCAATGAGTTTTGCTCGAGTGTCATTGATTTCCTTATCCAGGGTGTCATCTGTGGAAAAATCATCTGTTTCATTCTCACTTTCTTCTAACTCACTTTCTGTCACAGATTCCTGTGGTAGGAAAAAAAAAAATGTTATATATATATAAAACACAGATAAACAAGAAATACTAGAATTCAGATTTGTATAAGAACCAGTGACGGACTGGGATGCCTAGGGCCCACAGGTGGGGTTGACTCTAGGGGACCACCAGTTGAGTTCTTTCTGGGCCCACCGGTGGGGTTGACTCTAGAGGACCACCAGTTGAGTTCATTCTGGGCCCACCGGTGAGGTTGACTCTAGAGGACCACCAGTTGAGTTCTTTCTGGGCCCACCGGTGGAGCTTATTTTAGGGGCCCATCCTACAGCTACTGTAAATGACTGTTCATGCCTCCTATACTCTGCCTTTTGAATTTGCCTCTCTTTCTCTGCTTTGTTTGTCTCTTCTGAGAATCTCTATGCAGTTAAAAAACAACTTTAGGTCTACCATGCTCAGGGACCCACCGGGGGTTTCCCCTATTCTCCCTTGGACCAGTCCAAGTCTGATAAGAACCTACAGTAATTGGTCCTCTCCGATCTCCCAAGCCCTCTTTAGTAATACACCTGACACATAAAGCCGATAAGGTGGTAGATCAGTTTTGAAAAGTGTTCTCGTATCATGCTTGAAGGGAACAATTTGATGCAACAGTGAAAATCGACAGCGACATCCCCATAGAACATACCTGGATTGTCTTTACAGAAGGTTACTTCTGCTGACCACCTCTCTCTTCTCTAGCAGAGACCATGATGGCGAGGTCACTCCCTGTTGTGTCTTATCAACATGACAGTTTACTGAGAAAAAAATGTAACCCTTTCGATTTACTCAAAGGGTATGTCCACACAGCGGCTTGCGGCGCGCACCTGTGCACACCGCAAGACGGCGTATGTTTAGAAGAGCGCGCCGATTGGCACATTCTTCTAAAGCAAAGCGGAGAGGGGGCCGTTCACGGTAGCCCCCATTTACTTTCCTTAGGCTATGTTTGCACAATGTACTGCAGTGTACATTGTGTGTTTAGAGAGCTCTCGCCAATACGCGCGTACTCCCGCGTCGCAGGGAGGGGGGGGCAGCCTGTAGGCCCCATAGACATGCAATACTCGCGGCGTGTATTCGCCACAAGTAATTGACATGTCACTTATCTCCCCAAGCGTACAATACAATCGTATTGTACACACGGGGAGAGGAGGCGTAATCCATAGTGCTCTATGAGAACTATGGATTACTGTGATTTCAGCTCGCATCTTGCCCATATTAGAGCGCAAATGCGTGCCAAATTTACCCCGTGTGAACTTGCCCTTATCCCTGCTGCAGCGGGGAAGACGGCAGGTAATGATAGCTCTCATAGAGAGCTATGATTAGCGTAATTACAGGACGTATTCCGGGGCATTGCAGCTCAATTATACCCCGAAATAAGTCCTAAAAAACGCCGTGTGAACATCCCCAACGAGTTTAGCAGTCACGTGCCCTGAGGCCAAGTGTGCAGTGGCACAGGTATCTTTGTATGTACATACACCGAAAACAATTCCTCTTTGCAGTATGTAAGTTTCTCTCCATCACTAGAAGCATACTATCATGAAAAACACAGCTCTGCTAGCTCACATTTATAGACATCCTGCTTAGGCTGCGTCTACACAGCAATGTTAAGATGTCCTCCAAAATAGACGGCATTTTAACATTGCCGGAACACGGTTTTCGGATTTGCCGTCGGGCCCCGTTGATTGAATGTATAGGAATCTAATGGAAGATACTGCATGTTTTAAAATCCGACGGAATCCAGCGGATTTCAAACCTGATTGGATAAATCTGACGAGAATCCCGTGCTGTGTAGACATAACCTCAGACAGTATAATTATTTTTTCACAACCCCTCTATTCCAATGTTCTTCTAACAGATACAGCTAGGAATAGGAGCCAGCAGAGCTGAAATGTTAGTCAGTGCTGTACAACCACCCACGACCTGCAAAGGAAGGGGGAGCCTGAAGCCAGCTGTAAAGAGCAGAGTGTGTGGGAAAATAGGACAGCACATTATATCTACAGGTCTGTACTTCTGAAAGCCGAAACGGAACAAAACGTCACAGTTGCAACCACTGATTGGCTGCAGTAGTCATGTGCTATTGCCTGATGTTAGCGCTCAGAAGTAAAGGCTCCGGATGCTAACGTCAGGCGACAGAACACGACTGCTGCAGCCAATCAGAAGCTGGAGTGGTAACGTCCCATTTATCGGGAGTCAGGAAGTAAGCAGAAGATTGGCGGGAGAGGGAGGACAGTGGCAGCGGAGGATCCGAAGTGACCGGAGAGGTGAGTATAAGATTTTTTTTTTTTATTTTAGAAGATAATCAGCATGCTTTAAAAAAAAAAACATAACACAACAATGTTTAAAAAAAATGATGGTTTCTCTTGAATTATATTCTGATTTTGAGGCAGATTTTAAAATTTTCAAAACAAAAAAAAATTGCAATTTATGTATAATGTATGAAAAGTTCTAATCATACCTTCTTGCATGTAGGTGAAATCGTATAACTGAATTGTAGTTCAGGTCTCTCTCTAGGAGTTATGTAGTATTTTATACAGTCGTTTCTAAGGAAGAATTAAACTGAAATCTTATGGAAAAAAACCCGAACTAATAGCACAGCAAGAAAATGCTTAACAAATATAATACTATATATCACAGAGCTCCGCTTATCTACCCTGTCATATAACCCTATATATCACAGAGCCCCCCTTCCAAAGGGCCCCCCTTTAATTTCCCCCCCCCCCTCCCCCTTTCCTCTATCATATAACCCATATATCAGAGAGCTCCAGCTTCTCTCCCCTCTATTATATAACCCTATAAATTCACAGAGCTCACAGCTTCTTCTCTCCTCTATCATATAACCCTATATCTCACAGAGCTACAGCTTCTCTGCCCTATCATATAACCCTATATATCACAGAGCTCAGCTTGACTCCTTTATCATATAACCCCATATATCAAAGAGCTCAGCTTCTCGCCGCTAACATCAAACCCTATATATCACAGAGCTCAGCCTTCTCTCCCCAACTAAAAAACCCTATATATCAACAGAGCTCAGCTTCTCTCCTCTATCATATATTCACAGAGCTCAGCTTCTCTCCCCTATCCTATAACCCTATATATCACAGAGCTTCAGCTTCTCTCCCCTATCAAAAAACCCTATATATCAGACCTCGAGCTCCTCTCCCTCTATTTACATAACCCTATAATATCCACAGAGCTCAGCACCTCTCCTCGCCATCATATAAACCTATATATCACAGAGCTCAGCTCCTCATCCTCCTCTATCCTATAACCCTATATATTCAAAGAGCTCAGCTTCTCTCCCCCTATCATAAAACCCGAATAATATCACAGGCTTCAGCTTCCTCTCTCCCTATCATATAAACCCTATAAATCCACAGAGCTCAGCTCGCTCTATCATAAAACCCTATATATCTCAGAAGCTCACATGACTCCCTCTATCATATAACCTATATATCACAGAATCCGCCTCTCCCTCTATCATATAACCGCTATAATATCACAGACGCAGTGCCTTCTCATTCCCCTAGCATAACCCTATATATCACAGAGCTCACTTCTCTTCCCCTACATATAACCTAGTATATCACATGACTTCCAGCTCCTCTCCTCTAATCATATAACCCCAATATGTCACAGAGACCTCTGCTCCGTCTCCTCTAATCATATAACCCATAAATCACAGAGCGCAGCTTCTCCTCCTCCAACAAATAATCCAATATATCACAGAGCTCAGCTCCTCTATCAATAACCCTATATATCACAGAGCTCAAGCTTCTCTCCCCTTAATCATATAACCCTATATATTCACAGAGCTCCCAGCTTCCTCATCCACGTATCATATAACCCTATATATCAAATGAGCTCAGCTTCTCTCCCCTATCAATATAACCCTATATATCACAGAGCTCCAGCTTCTCTCACCCTATCATATAACCCAATAATCTCACAGAGCTCACTTCCTCGCCTCTTTTCATATAATCCCTATATATGCACACACACAGCTCCTCTCCAATCTATCATAGTAACCCTACAAATCACAGAGGCTCAGGCGGTTTGCGCTCAGCGACACATCGATAATAACCCTTGGCTGGGCGGGGGGGGGAGGGGAGGGGCACAGAGCTCAGCTCTCTCCCTCTATTAATAACCCTATATAACACAGAGCTCAGCCCTCATCATATAACCCCTATATAGTCATAGAGCTCATCCCACTATCATATAACCCTATATATTCACCAGAGCTCAGCCCTCTCCTTTATCATAAACCCTATATATCACAGAGCTCAGCTTAGCTCCCCTATCCTATATCCTATATATCACCGAGCTCAGCTCTCTCCCTATCATATAACCCTATATATAAAGAGCCTCACTCTCTTCCCCTATCATATAACCCTATATGTCACAGAGCTCAGCTTCTCTCCCTATCATATAACCCTATATATCACAGAGCTCAGCTTGACTCCTTTATCATATAACCTTACATATCACAAGATCAGCACTCCTCCTCCTCTATCATAACAACCCTAAGAATCACAGAGCTCAACTCCTATTACCTCCAATCACTTAACCCTATATATCACAGAGTCTCAGCTTCTCTCCTCTATCATATAATCGCTATATATCACTCAGCTCCTCTTCATCCTCTATCATATAACCCTATATATCACAGGAGCTCAGCTCCTCACCCTCTATCAGATTAACCCTATATATCACCAGAGCTCAGCTTCTCCCTCTATCAATAACCCTATATATCACAGAGCTCAGCTTCTCTCCTCTATTCATAATAACCTTAAATATCACAGCGCTCCAGCTCCTCTCCTCTATCGATATAACCCTATTATTCACAGAGCCTCAGCTTCTCTCCATGATCATACAACCCCTATAACTTTCACAGACTCCGCTTTCTCTCCTCTATCATATAACCCTATATTTCACAGAGCTCAGCTTCCCTCTCTATCATATAACCCTATATATTCCAAAAATTGTGCTCGAACACACCCGGAAAGAACAAAAATCATACAAAAAGGGCGCACAGATAGTGTATTCTTTCAATAAAAATTCTTAAAAAAATCAGGTTCTCTCTCTATAGCTCACCTTATTCGGGTTGTACATCAATGGCACACTCGCAGTTAAAAGCTTACTTGAATCCTGTCAGCAGCCGGTCCTCCTTTATACACACACCCTTTTAGCACTTTTGGGTGTGAAAATAAACCTTAGAAAAGGGGGCGGAGCACCTGAAACGTCGCTCTCAGAGTGTGCAGCTCACTCTTGTCATACATCTCCTCAGCTATGTCTATCGATGGATTGAGTCAAGTTCTATGCTGGACTACTAAACTTGAGTATAACAACTCTCTTTTCTATTTGTGCTTTAGAAGTTTTAATAATGTGTCCTAAATACGGGACTAACGTTTATTGAATAAATTTTATATACTGTCTGAAAAAGAATAGCTACTATCATTGCCCTATATATGTGTATGTGAGCTGAAAAGGCAGCTCAGAATAGTAGCTAGAGACTAGAGGTATACGTCTAATTGAATCACATTATTGAGACACCTATCTACCACTACATGGTCACTGTATGAGGTAATATACAGTCTGTAGGGCACCTGTGTACACTGGTATCTACCACCATATGGCGGTAATATTGATCTTTATTTAGTAATAGTGTAGGGGCATTTTTTATAGTCAGTATTTGATGGTAATTTGTGGTCGTGTTCTGGCAGTATAATCAGATCCATATGTAGTAGTATTATTGGTAATGTTGGTCTTGGTATAGTGGATTTAGTAGCAGTATGTTGGTGATATGTATGGTGAGGTATTCACTCTTTGTATTATCTTGTAACTGCATGACTTAAGAGGTGAGGTAAATGTTTGTGATCGGCGAGGCAAGGGGCTGGGGGGCCCATCCAAAAGTTTGCTATGGGGCCCAGGCTTTTCTAGTTATACCCCTCGATGGAACAGCAAGGTTATTATAGAGTTGAGGCGGGTTCTGAGGTCATTTTTAAAAGTAGAGCGGAGTCTGATGTGTTGTGGTAGTGAATTCCAGAATATGGGGGAAGCAAAGGAGAAATCTTGGGCTAATTCTCGTCTGGCATATGGTGGAGAACAAGTAATAGATGGTGGAAAGGTAACGACACAGAAAATCCACTTGACACAAATAACTATGCCTCATAGAAATCACTTGTGCTCGACACCACTAGGATGAACTCACCTCATCATCGTCGTCGCCATCATCATCATCTTCTTCTTCCTCTCTGCTGACATGAACACTGATTTTTGGAGCCCCGGATTTACTATTTCTACAAGCCCTTCGAGATAAAATTATCCAGGAAAAAAAAATCATGCCAATATCTGAGGGCCAAGCAAGCGGACTATGTTCCAAGCATCTACATCACTATCTAGAAAAAGAAAGAAAAAAAAAAAAAAGGTACATTTTTTTATTAAAAAAATAGGTGTATACAGGGTATATACAGAAAACATCAGCGGTAACAGATCATAATAAGCAACACTGGGCCTCCTTTTACATAGCGGTCATCGAATGCTTTCTCAGCTGACTTGATTTTCCCTGATCCCTCATCACCCTACATGGTCTGCATTGGGAGAGGGAAAGGTCGCTACCCAAATTCTCTGGGAGCTTATCTCTTTTTAAACAGAAGATAGGGGATGTGAACCCAAATGACCCATAATATGGGGAAAGCTGGCAACCATACACATTTGATGGTTGGGGGAAACCCCGTCTCAGCCAACATATACTGCGTGTATACTTAAAGGGGTTGTTTTCACCCGGGGATTTAATACATGTCACGGTTTGGGAAAATGTTTAACACTGGGGGTCCCACCCCTGGGTCCCCCACAACGCTGAAACCATCCCCCCTCACAACTCCATGGGCAATGGGAGGCCAAGTCATCCAAGGGGTACTTAATGGGGCCCCATGACTTTAAACGGAGCAGCGTGGTGTGTTTGACCATGCTCCCTTTAAATCCTTCACACAGCAAGGAAGGGGAAGTGTGTGTGTGGGGGGGGGGGGGGGGGGGACTCCCCGGGACCCCATTTTAGGAATTGGGGGGGGTTCCAGTAATCAGACACTTATACCTATCCAGTAGAAAAGGATAAATAACATTAGTGGACAACCCCCACTCTTAAAAATTTGGGGGCCCCCAGTTTTTCCATCCTTTCTCACTTTAAATAGATCAGGGGCCGTTTTGTGCACGGCTGCCTTTGAAGAAGTCATGAGAAAAAATAGAGATAGCCGATGCTGTACTCAGCATCCTGTCAGCCCGTAGACCTTAGAATGAAGATGTGTGCATGTTCGGGCACTGCCCTTTTTTACAGCTTTCCCGCTGCGAAGCGCAGCAAAAAAATGACGGGGACTTGGGGACCCCCTTTATAGCAACTGGTTGGGGCCCCAGTGTTGTGGGGTTTGCGATCAAGCTTATTCCAAACCCATGGATGGGGGTAAATGTCTTGGGTGGAAAAACCCCTTTAAAGTCTGATTCCAAACTGATCGAAACACAAACTACATTTGCCCTGAAAAATTGCAAAGAACATCTCTTCTTTCTATTGGTTTGAGGGACCAGTCAGTATTATAACAGTGCTAAAATGTCTTTTACTGCAAAAACACAGAAACAGGGCTCTTAACAGTTTGTTTTGACAAACATAGGGTTAAGACACATTTTGAACCGGAGTGAAGTTTAAAAACCATGCTAATGCAAGAGAGAGGGGATGAACGGAAAACATAAAAGGGGGATAGCCCCTCCTGCTTTAAGCAATAAAATTTTTGGGTCTTAAATGGAATGTGTTTTTATTGTTATATTTTTTTTGTTTTAACCCTGAGAGTGTATTAGAATAACATCATATCTTCTCTAGCAAATACAAAAATAAAAGGTATGGCCATTGGTTCCCACTATGCTTGACAAAGGGGGGATGTCCTACCCCCGAAACGTAGCGTTTGGACATTGCATAGTTGACCGAGATGCAAGTAAAATGCATTGCCAGGATCTGACCAGGACATGCTTAGTCCAATGAATGAGGCTAGACGCTATTTCTTGCAGCGTGGAGCGAAGAAACGCTGATGTAAAGGAGGAGACTCATGTGAACTGGACTTCAGGTCATGTACAGTTTCAGTATGAATATTATATGTGGATGAAATATATATCCCTATTTAAGAAATATTAAAATTTAAAGGAAAACATTTTTCGTAGTGACATAACCTTTATTGACTGTGCAATTAACGGGTTTGGACTCCCGTGTCACTACTGGACACTGTAGTCCGTGGAAGTGTCATACTAACTGTATTTGTGTTTAAGACACATTTTTATCTACGGGAAGCAAACAATTAATGTTCCTCTAGT
This sequence comes from Phyllomedusa bahiana, assembly GCA_025379985.1. Taxonomy (NCBI): domain Eukaryota; kingdom Metazoa; phylum Chordata; class Amphibia; order Anura; family Hylidae; genus Phyllomedusa; species Phyllomedusa bahiana. Next base: position 48,082 of record JAODAL010005009.1, read on the forward strand.
CTACAGTGACTGAAAGCAGAGCTCTTGAAATGGTGTGGAATGGATACAGAAACTATATTGAGAACCTTTTCATTATGCTGAAACCAAAACATTTCCTTCATGGATTTTCACTCATGCCACATTCATATGTATTCATTATCTCCTAGTCTAGATACCTAACAAAGAAGAGGTTGTCCTACAAACATTTACAAATGGATAAACGTAGGATTGCTGGGGGTTTAACTGCTCCATTCACTGTCTACGAAACAAACATAGATATAGTATGGTGCTCGGTTATTTTGGTCAGTCACAAAGATAATAGTCAGATCCCCAGGGAATAAATATTATCACCTAACTTGTGGACAGGCGATAAATGTTGTAAAGGGTGCCTTCACACAGCGCAGTTTTGGGGCACGTATAACTGCGCTCCAATTGGGGCATGTTCACACAGCGTCTTGTGTCCGTGTGAACATCTGCTTTTGTGATGCGTGTCTGGGTCCGTCTGAACGGACCCAGACACGCATCTAACAATTAGATGCATGTTTCACACTGCCGGCAGTGTTGCACACGGACACACAAGTGAATGCCGATGCATGTTTCCCATTGCTGGCAGTGTTAAACACACTGCTAATTGTTAGATGCGTTCAGACGGACCCAGACACGCATCACAAAAGCTTATGTTCACACGGACATGTATACATACCCTTAAACTGCTTTTATTACCAGCAAGCTTCTTTCAATTTTCTAAATTGTTCAGGAAGGTGTTTGAAGTCTTGTGGATAACAGACACACTGATTGATTACTCACTTTCCAAACAGTTGAGATAAGTGCAAAATGCTTGCTGGTAATACATGAAGATAATACATGCATTTAAAAGCGGTATCAAAACACATAAAAACATTTTTTAATGCAGGTGGTTTTGTAACTGACTGTAATTTGCAAAACAGTTGAAATTTGAATTTAAAAAAACAACAAAAAAACATACTTTTTTTATTGCTTGTGTTTTTGATGCAGTTGAAAAAACAACTGGGCAGATTTAGCAAGGCAGTTGCGCCAGAATTCTGGCTCAATTTGCACAAAAAATAATGTCTTACAAGTTTTACGCCACATTTACTATGTGTTTTAGATAGTTTCAGAGGCTTCTGCGACTTGTCTGACAAAAGGGGAGTGACCTCGTAAAAACGGTATAGTTTCACAGAAAAGGGACGTGGCTTACATGCGACCAAAAAAAGCACCAGAATTTTGTCGCAGTTTGTAGCGTAAAAGTAGGCCAACTTATAGGTGGTACAAACTTAGACTAGACAGTTCTAATATGCAGCAGATTTATCAATACTATGAAAAATGTGGCACATTGTAAGACTGTCTAGTATAACTTTACATTGTCTAAGAGTTAGACAGGCTGGGGCCACACAGCATAAGACAAAAACTGTTGGAAAAATCGATCGTTTTTTGTCCGAAGCATGATCACGGTTTTTGTCACGTTTTACGCAAAAACCGTGGTCGGTTTTAGGTTTTTTTTCTGTCAGCCGTACAACTGAATGTAAAAACCCCACGGAAAACACCCGGGGGACGGTTTTTACAACATGTTCCTAGAACCACCGGCGGCAGAAAATGATTGGAAAAAAAATTACCCGTGTAGACTCCAGGTCGTTTTTTCTCCTCTAGTCGATGGGCATGCAAAACCATTGGATTTTCAGCAGTTTTAGAATCCTAAAAAGCCTAAGGCATTTCACACAGCTTATTTCGGGGGGTAATTACCCGTGGGATTGGGGGGCCCTCCCCCCCGGCCCTTAGACATCTTACTAGCGCGCGTATACGCGCAGAAAAAAGACATGTCGTTTTCTCCCCCCACGGGGGGGACGTATTCCCGCCGTAATTTGCGCACTACGGCCTAATTACGGAGAAATATCCCTTTTAAGCCGTGGAACATAGCTAGGTTGTAACACTAACCTTTTAGTTTTATTTGCTGCAGAATTTTTTCAACTTCCCTTTTTAATAAGAAGGGCTACAGAATTCAAAGTAGCTGCAGCAAATACAACCCTATCCAGGGAAAGGTATTCAAACGAAGACATTTCTGCAACATATTTGCAGTACTTTATGGGCCCTGGGTGGGAAGAGGGTTTAATTAAAAATGCTGAGCCATGCAAATTTGTAAAAGGGCCCCCACCTATATGTGTATTTATAAAAAAAGGGTTTTTCTGGGCCCCCTCAAGCCCAAACCCCCTTTTCAACTGGCTATTTCTGCTTCCCTTATAGCTTCGCCTCTGTTGTGGAGGTATTATTCATTTATAATAATTATTTGGCAAAATGCATAACAAAGTACATGATCCCTCTTACCTCATAATTCCAAAGTGTTTCAAAATTTCCTCCCACAGGTAATCTGAATACATGGAAACAAACAGCAGAATCATTGTCCAGCACAAAAATGCACTGTATATACATTACAATCATAAGCAGCTGTCACATTATAAAGTGTAGAATCAGCACTTTATTAAAGTGAAATTTTAAAAATCCATTGAAATGAGTCGCACAAAAAAATGTCCATCTAATGGACATTGAACACCTACGTTGTCTTTCTTCACATACTGTCAAGTAGTTAGAACAGGAAATTAAATGATCATTTCTTGCTCCAACTACTGTACAATCGCAGCAAAATGTAGCAGTTTTGCTCCAAGATAATAAATGTTTTTTGACACAACTTTGCAGAAAAGTCAAAAAATATCAATAAGTCGTATGTGATTGATTTTTGGTCACATTAAAGGGAAGTGTCATCAAAAAATGATTTATTGTTTAACTCACATTTTTATTTAAAGACATTTTGTAGGAATTTTTGGTTTGTTTTTTTTAATTTTAAAGATCACTTTCATATTATTTTAATAATTCTTAAGTTCTGCAGTTTCACTTTGCCCTAGGCCTAATAATCGTCTACACTTCCTGCTCTGTTAGGAGTTTTCAGCAGGTTGCCATATCAGAACAGTGGGGTCACACTGAAAGGAGACACCAATGTGTACAGATAACACAGAATCCCCAGTACAAGGGAGGGTCACACCCCCCCCTCTCCCCCCCCTTCACAGTGAAAATTCCATACAAGTTATGGGACAGAAACGGTTTAAGAATCCATGTGATGAAGCTGCTGAAAGTACTTTTTGACTGCTGTTAAGAGTGCAGGGAAAATGTCTTCCCCACCTCATATATAGGCGGCCGAATGAGAAATTACAATCAGGAAAATAAAAACGACTGAGAGGAAAAGCATATGGATCAGGGGCTTGATTTAATAAGTAAAAAAAAATATATATATGGCGACAGATTTCCTTTAAAGTAATTTTAATATTTTACTGTCATTCAGAGATGTTGCTGTGGAAGCCAATTATAAGGCTGCGTTCACACGTTCAGCTTTTTAAATGCAGTTTTTGTCAACCAGGAGTGGGTCATAACTGAAGAACACATTTTGATGAAAGACTGAGGCTTTTGTTTTAAAACCATTCCTGGTTTTGGCTTAAAAAAAAAACCTGCATCTAAAAAGCTGAACGGTTGGACACAGCCTCAAGTGTCACCTCTTTATAATGCACACCTGTACTGAATCCTAGTTTAAAGCTATATTACCTTCAGGAGGAATGTACTTGAACGCAATTTGGAAAGATGACTGTACAAGGAGCAAAAAGAAGCTGGTATAGTATATGGACTTAAAGAATTTTCCTGTGTGTCCTAAAGAGGAGAGAGAAAAAAAAACTAAAAAAATACATGGACTTAACATGAAAACAGTAAAATTCCTTTAATCTAGTGGGCCCAAGGGGGGGAGAAATACACTACCGGGGCCACTTTATTGGTACACCCGTCCAAATGCTCTTTTAACACTTAAATTTTTATCAGCCAATCCAAAGGGGGCAACTCAGTGCATTTAGGATGTAACATGGTCAAGACAACTCTGCAGTTCAAACCCAGCATCATATGGGAAGAAAAGGGGATTTAGTGCCTTTGAATTTGGGATGGGTTTGGGGGTGCCCGAAAGGGGTGGGCTGAGTATTTCAAAAACTGCTGATCTCCTGGGATTTTCACGCCAACCATCTCTAGGTTTACAGAGAATGGGTCCAAAAAAGAAAAAAACATCCAGTGACCGGGTCCTTGGGGGAAATGCCTTGTTGATCCAGATTCAAAGGGAAGGGGGGACTTTTTCGAGCTGATAGAAAGGCAACGTGACTAAATGGGCCACCCGTTAAAACCAAAGGTAGGCAAAAAACATCCGAACGCACATACGGCGAATTTTGGGGCAGATGGGTACGCAGCAGAAGCCCCACACCGGGTGCCACCCTTTCAGCTAAAACGGAAACTGGGGCTCCAATTTGCCCAAGCTCAGAAATTTGGGACAGTAAAGTTTGGGAAAAACGTTGCTGGTCTGATGGTCTCATTTCTGCTGCGCATTGGGGTGGTAGGGTCGGGGAATTTGGGGCGTCAACAACATAAAGCGGGATCCTCCTGCCTTGTAAAACGGTTCAGGCTGGGGGGTGGGGGTGTCATGGTGGGGGAATATTTTCTTGGCATTTTTGGGCCCTTTGGACCAATTGGCATCGTTGAATTTCCCTTTTTGGAATCTATGCCACAAAAATTGGGCGTTCGAAGGGGAAAAAAAAGGGGGCCCAAACCCCGTTACTGCATGGTTACCAAATTAAAGGGCCGGGGAGTGTATTTGTGCAGAAGTAAAAAAATTTGGACTTTATCTGTCCAAGGCTGGATTCTCACATTGCGTTACTGGATGCATTTTTTGTAAAATGCAGGTGGAGTTATAATTCACTTTAGTAAAAAGTAACTATAGTTAATTATAAAACCATCTGCTTCAAAAAAGGGCTGTAGTAACAAGAATAAAAAACCCAGTCTTATATGATTCCAGAAGGCTAGGGTTACACGCACTGGTTTTTGGTCGGATTTCAGTATTTAGAATCCGCCGAAAATTCGAGTTTAACCAGTGCCCCATAGACGGCAATAAAAAAATCCATGCTGTAGTCTACACAGCGCAGATTTTGTCCGTTTTAAAATCTGCTGGATTCTAGTGGATTTTCAAACCTGTTGGCTCTTCCGCAGGATTGTCATTGGATTCCCATACATTCAATGTATGCAAATCTGAAAAACAGCAGTCGTTTTTAGTGCAAATCCGCCCAAAAAATCACGGTGTGGCAAAGTTAAGATATCATCGGATTTTGGACGGTATTTTAACTTCGCTGTGTAGACATAGCCTAACTTTTACAAATGTGGCAAAAACTTGTAACAAAAAAACACATATGAACACCAGCTAAAGCATCAGCTTACATCAACTCTATGGGTATGTTCACACAATGTATTGCGGCGCGTACAGTACATGGCGCAATACATCGTGTGTTTCGGGAGCTCGTGCTAATGCGTACTCCCGCGACGTGGGGGGCAGCCCGCTGGCCCCATAGACATGCATTATTCTCGGCAAATAACTGACATGTCACTTATCTCCCCGCGCATACAATACTATCGTATTGTACGAGCGGGGAGAGGAGGCGTAATCCCCTAGTTCTCGATGAGACTTATTGGAATTACACTGCGTATTAAGCGAAATTTGCGGCGAAATGTGCCCCAAAATGAGCCGTGTGAACATAGCCCATGGGTGCTTTCACACTGAGCATTTTTTATGCGTTTTTTTTTCCTGCAGAAATACACAGAAATTAATGCTGTGAATTTCTGCAAAAAAAAAAAAAACCATAAAAAAACACACAAAAAAAAACTGCATGTGAAAGCACTCTATCACGGACAGATTTTTGGCAGGACGCAAAAAATGCACCCACTGCGTCTCTCAGTATATACACTTACTTATACTATTGGCCCACCACAGAAATATTGGGAGGAGAAAAAAAAACAACTTATTTTTCCTTATGGATGTGTTCCCACATTCAGCTTTTTAGATGCAGTTTTTGAAGCCTAAACCAAAAATGGATCATAACTCGAGGACACATATTAAGGAAAGACAGACGTTTCCTTATTAGGCTACGTTTACACAATAGTGATTTTTAAGCGGACTCCGTATTTAGAATCTGCAAAAATCCGACTGTAACCAATGCCCCATAGACCTCAAAAGAAAATCTGAGTTGTAGTCTACATAGTCGGATTTCAGATCCAGAAACCAAGTAAAAAAACATGTTCTATAATCCACTGTATTTCACTTGAAAACAGTGGATTATAGTACTGCTCAATTGAATGTGACGGCCGAAAAACGCAGAAAAAAACAAGCGTAAAATGCTGGTCAGATTCCGATAAGAATCCTATAGGTATTTTGTCCTTTGCCGTGTGAACATAGCCTTTTAAATCTGTTCATAGTTTTGACTTCAAAAACTGCATCTAAAAGCTGAGCAAGGAAATACACCCTAAGGCTATGTTCACACGGCTTATTTCAGAACGTATTTACAACGGATTGCCGATCGTAAATACGTTCCGAAATCAGTTGAAAATCAGTTGCAAATAAGAGCCACTAAGTGTGGCACGTATTTGTAACTGATTTCCCGACGGATTCACCATCTCCAATCATTGTAGGTGGTGAATCCGTCCGAAAATAATTGACATGTCAATTGTTTTTCCGTCCGGATTGCTGTCGTCAATCCGCGGCGGCAATCCGGACGGAAATACGCGTCGTGTGAACGACGAGCCGTATTTTCTATTGAAATCAATAGAAAATAGGCTGTGACTTATTTCGGACTGATTTGCCGACGGATTGACGATCGTCAATCCGTCGGCAAATACGCGGTGAAATAAGCCGTGTGAACGAGGCCTAAGGGTGCGTTCCCACGACACAGGACAAATACCGGCCGGTATTTGTCCTGTTATGCGTCCGTCCCCACGGCCACAGGGTTGGGAGGGGGGGGGGGGGCTTTTCTCCGCGATGAGGCGTCCCCCTTCACATTGAGAAGCACAGATTCCGTCCGAAAACCGGATAGAAGATTGTGCTTCTACAATGTTTTGCGGCCGGACCGTGGGCGGAAAAACCGCCAAACGGAAAACCCATGCAGTGGGGACTGCTGCACGGGTTTTCCATAGAGCACAATTGTGCTCATTTTCGACCGGTTTTTCAGGCGGTCTGAAAAACCATCCGAAAACCCATGCCGTCAGGACATGCCCTAAGGGTGATTTCACACAGCGCAGTTTTGGTGCAGTTTTAACCGTGCTCCAATTAAACTGCCTTTATCACCAGCAAGTTTCTTTCAGTTTTCTAAACTGTTTGGAAAGTGAGTGTTCACTTAGGGTGCTTTCACAAGGTGCGTTTTGATGCTTTTTTTTGTGCAACAATGTACAGCATTAATTGCTGTGCCTTCCTGCACAGAAAATGCATTCAAAAAAACGCACCGTGTGAAAGCACCCTCTGTGTTTGTAATCCACAAGACATCAAACACAGTAATTGATTACTTACTTGAAACACCTTACTGAACAATTTAGACAACTGAAAGAAGCTTGCTGGTAATAATGCAGTTTAACTGGAGCACAGTTAAAACTGAACCAAGACTGCGCTGTGTGAAAGCACACTCAGGCTACGTCCATACAACGGCTTACATTTAGGGCGCTTTCACACGGTGCGTTTTTGGTGTGTTTTGTTGCGTTTTTTGTGCAGGAAGGCAAATTAATTAATGCTGTACATTGCTTCACAAAAATCGCGATTTTACCGCAATTTTTGCAGTGATGTTTGTGCAGCAATGTACAGCATTAAGGGTTTGAGATCGCCGCTGCGTGTTCCCTGGCTCCGTCTTTGAAAGAATTGCATGTCAATTCTTTCAAAGATGGAGCCGACAGGCAGGAGGGGGACATGCAGCGGCGATCTCTCATGTGAACGCCGCTGCATCTTCCTCATAGCCCACAATGATAATCTCACTGCTAATTGTTTAAATCTGTCTCTGGGTCTATGCTGTCGGTCCCAGAGACGGGTCTAAAAAGCGTAATTAACACGGAGTGAAAACCATACATGCCAACAATCCCGTTTTTGGCGGGGGGGGTCCCGCTATTTGGGGTCCCCCCCGCCCTCCCCGGAGAGCTGGCATTCCTCCGCGCAGAGGCGGCGGCGAGGGTTTTTAAATGGCCGGGGCACTGAGTAGGGCTGGGGCGATAGTCTTGCGCCGCCGGGCCGCTCTACAGGTGGGTGAAGCGCCCGCAGCGCGGGATCTCGGCCTTCACCCCGCCCGGAGTCTCGCTGTGCAGGGAGGAGGCAGGAGGGATCGCTCCGGTGCGTGCCGTACATACAGGTCAGCGGCGCAGGGGGAGTGACGCACGGCTGCACTCACTTCCCCTGCGTCGCTGAGGAGATCGGCCGGGAGTTGTCCGGAGCTGCAGGAGCCTGGTCAGGTAAGTGGATTTTACTATTTTATTTTTATTAACTATAAGGGGGCTCTACCTGGCTACAATAGGGGGGGGCTCTACCTGGCTTACAAAGGGGGGCATCTACCTGGCTACTAAAGGGAGCAATACCTGGCTACTAAAAGGGGGATCTACCTGGCTAATAAAGGGGGCAATACCTGGTTACTAAAGGGGGCAATACCTGGTTACTAAAGGGGGCAATACCTGGCTACTAAAGGGGGGCAATACCTGGCTAACAAAGGGGGCAATACCTGGCTAACAAAGGGGGCAATACCTGGCTAACAAAGGGGGCAATACCTGGCTAACAAAGGGGGCAATACCTGGCTAACAAAAGGGGCAACTACCTGGCTAACAAAGGGGGCAACTACCTGCCTGTAAGGGGCACTACCTGGTTATGGGGGGCTACTATCTGGCTATAAGGGCAACTACCTGGCTTTCTTCCAAAGCCGTTATGCAGTTAGGTGGAGTGGGTGTGGCTTTTTGAAGGGGCGTGGCACACAAAAAGATGGGCGTGCCCATGCAAATTTTTGTCGCGGCGCGCTGTGCGCGCCTCCCTCCTCAGTCTCCTGCTTTTCCACTTTCAAAAGTTGGCAACTATGGTGAAAACACCGTGGCTTCCTGCACAAAAAACGCATCAAAAACGCACCGTGTGAAAGCACCCTTAGGGCTTGTTTACATGGAGTTTTCACTCCGTGTTACAAGCGCTTTTTAGATCCATCAATCTCTATCAGGTTTTGGACGCAGATCTACACATGGAATACGACAGAAGAATGAACATGTTCTAATTTTTTTTAAACTCTAAAACGGACCAAGAAAACAAGGGTTGTATGAACTACAATGCATTTTTTTTTATTGGGGTCAATGGGGATGGTTTACTTTTGTTTTTAGACTAATATTTTAGGTTGGAATCTGCATTGTGTGAACGGAGCCTAAGGGTAGGTATATACATTCAGCTTTTTAGATGCAGTTTTTTAAGCCAAAACCAAGAATGGATTTAAAACCTTTCCTTAGTATGTATCCTACAATTATGATCCATTCCTGGCTTTGGCATCTAAGGGTATGTTCACACTGCTTTTTTGGATCTGATTTTGAATCTGTGTTGGATCCGAAAATCGGATCCAAAAACGCTGCAGCAATCGGATCTAAAACAGATACAACACATATCCAACAGGCAGCTGCATGTTTGGATACGTGTTGGCTGCAGCAGGATTGCACCTTATAGTTTAAACTAGGGCTCCTGCTGCGTCTTTCGGACCAAGAATTGACATGAAAATTCTTGGAACGGATCCGAAAGACACAATGAGACTCGCATTGGCGATCACTCGTGTGAACGCCGATGCATGTTTCTGATAAAAGGCAATGTAAAAATCACACTGCTATTTTTTCGATACGTGTTTGGGTCCGTCTGACGGACCCAAACACGTATCGAAAAGCATATGTTACACAGAGTAAAACACGCCGTGTGAACATATCCTAAAAAAACTGAGTGTGTGAACCTTCCCTAAAAAGGACTGAAAAAAAAAAAAAGTTGAAAAACTGACGTGAACTTGTTGACAGATTTGCAGTCTGATCGGTTACTTCACTTGTTAAGCAAAGAAAAAGTTGAAATAAATAAAAAATAAAATAAAGCTATTCCAGAGCTCTACACTATGGAGCAAGGAACAATGTAGCTGCCCAGTACAGTAATTTCCTAGCAAAGAGTTTGTAGACCGTGCATTCAGGGAACATTAAATGCTAAGTAATGATATATAAAGGGTTTGGGGACATAATACCATTTACACACAATATAATACTCCATTTACAAATGCTAATTAGTTTACAATAAAAAAAAAATAAAAAAAAGAGAGCGCTCTATAAAGACCTCGCAAGTCATGGAGGTTTTAAGTTTCAGAAACATTCAACGTAACAAGCTTTCTGCTAATGTTCGAGACATCAGGAACTGAAAACAGTCTCACATAACATGTCCATAATGAGTCTACCTTTCATCGTGGCGTATGTTGGTTTTGATAGAAGAGGAATAAGCATCAGGTATGCGAAGTAGATGACGGAGAACCCATTGAAACGGATGCAAATGGCTTCAGGATGCAAAATAATTGATATTAGATTAATTCAAAAAATATAGAAATATATAAAAATGTAGAAATAGTGAAATTATGAAAAAAAATATAGAAATTGGAGAATTGATCTATGTAACTGGAACCTATCTATGTACCAGTTTCTCATCGGCAAGATATACGATTATTCTTAAAATGTGCAATCAGATACTAATTATTTATGTCATAATAAAATAAATATATATATAAAAAAATATTTTTTTATCTATTTTTAAATATTTTCATTATGAAATTGTGGGTTTTAAACCCCTTATAAATTTTGATAATGTTACTGTATCTCACAGATTAAAATATACTAGAGAGATGTTTTTCAGCTACATGGAATAACCTGCACCATTTAGAAAGGAATAATTACATAGAACATAATATAGAGAATTATGGGCTATTTTTGAGATTATACATGCGTAGTGGATCGTGACACCTACCTGCCAGTAAGCAGCTGGGGAGAAGGAAACGGAAGACGAGCCCGCATAGTAGTTCATTTGCCATTCTCTGTGCCAGTCAGCAAAGACGGGTTAGGAAAGGCCAAGCCGTCTTGTCACCATAGGATAGACATCTTGGATGCCTAGGGAAGCAATACATTGGCATTTACATTTGGTGTCCAGGGCTGACAAGTTAAAGAAAAGGATTCCTTAGTGTAAATGAAGAGCACAGACCCACCTGTCTACACTGGTCAGGGAGCAGCTGGGAGTGAGAGGTCTTCAGTGTGGTCAAGGGAGGTGCCTACAAGCAGAGGGAAGGAACGTATTGATCCAGATGCCCTCATATCCCACTGCTCTCTGGGCAATTCACACTGCTACTAAAGCTCACTCCTCACCTTCTCCACTCTGTGCTATACACAAACAAGCTGTCCACAGTGGAATACTGCATATAGATTAAGCCTCCAGACAAAGCTTAGGTAAGGGAAACTCAAATTCAACTCCACAAAGAGGAAAAAAAAAGCTTGTGTTATCTTAAATAAGACTCCTTTCTCCCACTCGGTGAAGAGCATTTCCATTGTTAACACTTATTGGTACAACATTACATCACAATATCCCATGTGGGATTTTTTATATTTTTTTTTCTTTAACAGAAATGGTTTAACAATTTATATGAAGACAAGTGACGACAGGAAACGTACAATTGGTATTGAGATGGAGGCATCATATGTGCAGTGATTACTGGTTTGTAATCATTCTTAAAGGGGTTGTCCCTTTAAGCTGGGTTCACACGGCGTCGTTTTGTGCACGTTTTGACTCACAGGGTTAATGTTTTTGCAATTGCCTGTCGAAATGCAAGCCAACAAAACGACATTAAGGTCCTACTGATTTAAATTGGAATAAGGTTATGTTCACACCGCGTGTTCAATATGTTTTTGGATAAGACGCATGTAAACACGCATCGGTGATCACTCGTCTGAACCTCAATGCGTGTTTTACATTGAAAGCAAAGTAAATCCCACTGCACATTGTTAGATGCGTGTTTAGGTCAGCTTAGGCCTCGTTCACACGGCTTATTTTGCCGCGGATTGGTGCCGTACTGCGCGCCGGATTTGCGCTTCAGTACGGCGCCAATCCATCGGAGTCATTACGGTAATCCACTGCTCTCATAGAGAACAGTGGATTCCGTCGCTCCTCCCTGCTCGGCGAATCCGCCGCGGGGGGGAGAAAGTGACATGCACGTTATTTACGGCGCGTACGCGGCGTAGATAATGCAATTTCTATGGGGCCGGGGAGCGGCACCCCGCCGCGCTCCGGCCCGCCCCCGTCCCGCCCCTTATTCACGGCGGATTTGTGAGCGCACAAATCGGTCGGGAATAAGCCGTGTGAACACGGCCTAAGGGTTCGAAACATGGATCCAAACAAGCATCTAAAAACAGATCCAAAAACGTATTGAACACGCGGGGAGATAAGTGACATGTCAATTACTTGCGGCGGTTATGCGCCAAGTAAACCGGAAAGCAAACGCATGGTGTGGATATGTCAGAGGAAGGGGGCTCTCACTGTACTCTACCAGCACCCTGCTGTGTGATCATGGGGTGCTGATGGTTGCTGTGACAGTTAGGCCCCCGCTTTTTGCCGACGTTATTGCGGGGACGGATTTCGCCCTGCAATTACGCCGGCTGCTGTGCAGCTCGCCGGCCCCATAGACATTCATTATTCACGGCGTGTACACACCCCAGGGGGAGGAGAGACGGAATCCACAGTTCTCTATGAGAACTGTGATTACCGTAATGGCTGGGACGGATTCCAGCCGTATTGCAGCGCAGTACGGCGCGCAATACGGCTGCAATCCGTCCCTGCAATAAGCCGTGTGAACGGCCCTTTAGAGACCTAACAATTTGACATAGGCATGCCAGTCTCTGCCAGAAAGCAGGGTCCAATTCTATTCTATTCAAGTAAAAAAAAAAAAAACGCATGTGAGATACTGTACACATAGAATATGCACATACAGTAATTTGCTCACATAGGGCGACATTTATGAACGGGGCTGCGATATTTTTTTCACCGTGCTTTGAGCAAAACAAACTGCTGTGGCCTTGTTCTGTTGATGTATGAACGGTCGTACGTCAAAACTTGGCTCAGTATGTGCCAAAAACGACACTTTTGAATGCGACAAAAATGTTTGGGTGTGTTATACCAGTCGTACAATGGCCAAAAATGTGCCACGGTTTGAGGCAAAACTGTTGCACAGATCCATACCAGTTTCAAAGTGGCTGAGACTACTTTTGGCGTAGAACAGGACACATGTATAAAGCGCTGAGAGACACTTTCCTACCAACTGACATATCGTACACTATTAAAAACAGGTAGAACTAGCGAGTCGGCCCCAGGTTCATTCATGTCGCCCCAATATTTTCTTTGTAATATACATGTATTTTTCAGCATCCTTCTTATACCCAAGGGCTATATTAACACAATGTGGATCTGGTGCAAATTTTGTCACAGATATGTCTGTGGATTTATCATGGATTTTACTTCCGATTTTTCTATATTGACTTCAATGGAGGCAAAATCTGCAATTAAATCTTTCTCCCATTCAAATCAACATAGAAAAATCTGCAATAAAATCCATGATAAATCTGCAACTAATCAGCTACAAAATCTGCTGTACAAATTCTGTGTGTGAATTTACCTTTAGGTCGAGCTCACATAGCTTCTTTTTGAGGCACAAAATTCACAGTTTTTTCACGATTATGTATTAAAATTAAGGTCCCTCTGACATAAATGTGAATAAGTGTAAATCAGGCACACAACTGTGCTTTTTCATTCCGCATTTGGCGTGTTACACGCTGCATAAAATGACGGGAGTGCAGGACCATTATCAGCACACAAACAAATTAAAAGATGCGTCAAATACAATAAAGTTCCCTGAAAAAAAACATGAAAATAAGCATAAAAAATGGACCAAAAAATGCATCACAGGAAGAAAACGCGCATAACACCACATGAAAAAAACATGCGTATGTCATCTGAAATAAGCTCTTATTTAATTGCCACAAAATAGGTAATGGGAACATAGTCTTAATATGAAGGGCTGCTATTTGCAAACATATTGCTTTTCCTTTGGACTAGTTCTTACCAACGGAATGTGTGCTAATTCTTGGCAACCACAAAAACCAGTGTCAGATTGGGGGCCACCAGTGAAGATGATTTGTGGAACACACCAGTGGAGTGGATTATTGGGGCTCATTCTACAGCTACTGTATATGACTGTTCATGCCTTTTGCATTCTGCCTCTATTTCTCTTACTTTCTCTGTGCTAAACAGCTCTATGCCTGCTATTCTAAGTGGCCCAATTTGCCCAGGGGTCCAGTCTGAGCCTAAAAAAACCTACCTTTCGATAAGGGTATGTTCACACGGCTTAATTGCAGGGCGTACAGTACAATCGGCGTGCAATCCCACTGCGCGGGGGAAGCCAGCAGCCCGCCGGCCCCATAGACATGCATTACTCGCGGCGCTTAAGCCACATGAATAAATGACATGTCAGTTATCTCCCCATGGGGAGAGGAGGCATAATCCATAGTTCTCTGTGAGAACTGTGGATTACCGTAATGATTGGGGCGCATTTCGCTCGTATTAGAGTACAGTACGCTCTCAATACGTGGCAAAATGCGCCCCAAAATAAGCCTTGTGAACATAGCCTAAAAGCCAAGGGGACATTGTGCCATTAGTCAAATATTGGATCTTCATCCTTCCCACCTCCATGTCTAATTAAATAGAGCAATAGCAGAGAAGCAAACATATATTCTCTACAAACTAAAAACAGAAAAAAAAAATTATGCATTACCTGGGTTATAGGCTAACCACTGAAATGTGCCATGGGTGGGATGTAAAATTTGAATGGCGCTGTCTGCATCCTCCGAGCTGCATAGAAAATGGAAGGTTATGTTTCTCAACACCCTTCCCTCAAACAGTGGAGAGGTAAGACTCTGGAATCTGCCAAGGCTTGTCCTGACCACAAAATACATTTAAATAATAAAACATTCATTGACGATGAGAAGAACAATCTTAATTTAACTGCACGTGCACTATTTACTTACACAAGTTAAGGCTTTCACACGCAGCTGCGTTTTTTATGCGTTTTTTGAATGCGTTTTTTGTGCAGAAAGGCACAGCAATTAATGCTGTACATTTCTGCACAAAAAACGCATACAAAAAAATCAAAAACACACCAAAAAAACTCACTATGTGAAAGCACCCTAAGGTCCCGTTGACGTAAATGTGAATAAGTGTAAATCAGGCACACAGCTGTGCTTTTTCATGCATCATTTGGCGTGTTACACGCTGCATAAAATGACGGGCGTGCGGGACTATTATCAGCACACAAACAAACCAAAAGATACATCAAATACAATAAAGTTCCCTGAAAAAAACAAACATGAAAATAAGCATAAAAAATGGACCAAAAGATGCATCACAAGAAGAAAATGCTCATACAACCACATGAAAAAAACATGGTTACAAACATGAGTTTCTCATGTGAAATAAGCTCTTATTTCATTGCCACAAAATAAGTAATGGGAACATAGTTTTAATATGAAGGGCTGCTATTTGAAAACATATTGCTTTTCCTTTTAACTAGTTCTTACCAAAAGAATATGTGCTAATTGTACAATGTGTGCAAAAACCAGTGTCAGATTGGGGGCCACCAGTGGAGTTGATTCTTGGGTCCCACCAGTGGAGATGATTCTTGGGGCCCATGGACGTTGATTCTTGGGGTCACCAGTGAGTTGATTCTTTGGGCCCACCAGTGGAGATGATTCTTGGGGCCCCTGGATGTTCTGGGCCCACCATGGAGATGGTTTTGAGGCCCACTCAGGGAGATGGTTCTTTGGGCCCACCAGTGGAGATGATTCTTGGGGCCCACCAGTGGAATTGGTTCTTTGGGCCCACCAGTGGAGTTGGTTCTTTGGGCCCACCAGTGGAGTTGGTTCTTTGGGCCCACCAGTGGAATTGGTTCTTTGGGCCCACCAGTGGAGTTGGTTCTTTGGGCCCACCAGTGGAGTTGGTTCTTTGGGCCCACCATGGATGGTTCTTTGGCCACATGGATAGTTCTTTGGGCCCCCAATGGAGTTGGTTCTTGGGGCCCACCAGTGGAGTTGGTTCTTGGGCCCACCAGTGGAGTTGGTTCTTTGGGCCCACCAGTGGAGTTGGTTCTTTGGGCCCACCAGTGGAGTTGGTTCTTGGCCCATGTCAATTCATCTTGGTAACCTCCTATGGAGTTGTCTTGGCCACCAGTGGAGTTGGTTCTTGGGGCCCACCAGTGGATTGTTCTTGGCCCACCAGTGGGTGGTTTCTTGGGGCCACCAGTGAGTGATTCTTTGGGCCACAGTGGTTGTTCTTTGGGCCCACCAGTGGAGTTGGTTCTTTGGGCCCACCAGCGGAGTTGGTTCTTTGTGCCCACCAGCGGAGTTGATTCGTTGGGCCCATCTGTTCAATTCATTCTTGGAACCCTACAGTGGAGTTGAATCTTGGGGCCCCTCAGTGAAGTTGTTTTTTGGGGTCCAGCAGTGGAGTAAATTCTTGTGGCCCATCAGTGGAGTTGATTCTTGGGGCCCATCAGTGGAGTTGATTCTTGGGGCCCATCAGTGGAGTTGATTATTGGGTCCCATCAGTGGAGTTGATTATTGGGTCCCACCAGTGGAGTTGATTATTGGGTCCCATCTGAGTTGTTCTTGGGCCCACCAGTGTTGTCTGGGGCCACCGTGGTTGGTTCTTGGGGCCACCAGAGTGTTTTGGGGCACCAGTGGAGTTGGTTCTTGGGGCCCACCAGTGGAGTTGGTTCCTGGTCCCCCACCAGTGGAGTTGCTTCTTGGGGCCACCAGTGCAGTTGATTCTTGGGTCCCATCAGTGGAGTTGTTTCTTGGGGCCCATCAGTTCAGTTGGTTCTTGAGACCCAACAGTGGAGATGATTCTTGGGGCTCATTCTACAGCTACTGTATATGACTGTTCATGCCTTTTGCATTCTGCCTCTATTTCTCTTATTTTCTCTGTGATAAACAGCCCTTTGCCTGCTATTCTCAGTGGCCCAATTTGCCCAGAGGTCCAGTCTGAGCCTAAAAAATCTACCTTTCTATAAAAGCCAAGGGGACATTGTGCCGTTAGTCAATTATTGGATCTACATCTTTCCCACCCCCATGTCTAATTAAATAGAGCAATAGCAGAGAAGCAAACATATATTCTCTACAAACTAAAAACAGAAAAAAAAAATTATGCATTACCTGGGTTATAGGCTAACCACTCAAATGTGCCATGGGTGGGATGTAAAATTTGAATGGCGCTGTCTGCACCCTCCGACTGCATAGAAAATGGAAGGTTTTTGTTTCTCAACACCCTTCCCTAAAAACAGTGGAGAGGTAAGACTCTGGAATCTGCCAAGGCTTGTCCTGACCACAAAATACATTTAAATAATAAAACATTCATTGACGATGAGAAGAACAATCTTAATTTAACTGCACGGTGCACTATTTACTTATACAGGTTAGTGATATCCAATGTTTTGACAGGTTTGACTTTCCAAAATCCATTTACAGAATTAGTGATAGACACGAAGTTAAAATGTGAGCGAAAAATTGGACTTAAAGGGGGTTTACCACAAATGTCCACTTCACAGGTCGCTCGCAGCTACCTACGAGTCGATTTTGCATGAAAATGAGGAGGGAAGCAGATGCAGTCGCCCTCCCCATTTCCCCTTTCCTATGTTAGGAAGTTAAGGGTAGGACTATTTGAAAATATTTTGCCCATGGAATTATACGAGGCCCGGAAAACGGCCCCCATCGGTTTCCCTTCTCAAAAATTGTTACGTGCCGGCGAGCGGCCGTGGGGGAAATTATTTTTTGTTTAAAAGCAGGCCGAACCGGGTTCTGCTGCGGCCAACCCTAACTGGGTTTAGGCTTATGTTCACACGGCTTAAAATGGGCCGTATTTCGGTCCGTAATTACGCACCGGAGTGCGCCAATTACGGGCCGATAACAGCCCATTCATTACGGTAATTCACAGTTCGCATAGAGAACTATGGATTACGTCTCCGCGCCGCTAGCAGTGATTGTCTATGGGCCGGCGTAGTGTCGGCCCCCCGTTCCCTCCCCCGCTCCCGCCCCCAGCCACATGGCGTAATTGCGGGGCGAAATTACGCCCCGCAGTTAAGCCATGTGAACATAGCCTAAGAAGGGACCTTGGACAATGAGTTGGTCACAAAGCATCCGCCCATTGGGACCCTCAAGGGAAATTCTTGCTGTATATTGTACAATTTTCCTACAGCGCCACCACACAAAAAACAAGGTATTACACAGTGCACATTTAAATCATTGGACTGCATTTTGTGTAGTGCAGAACAAGACAGGTTAACTAGAGTAAGAGACGCTCTTTGTAATCCCTCTTTTTCTAGCCAAAAGATAAGGATCCTGAACAAAGGACTCCTCTCCTGGAACTAACACAGTATAATAGGATATATGAAAATGAGTTTTATGAAGCGGAGAACCCTTTTCCGCTGCAGCCAGTGTTGACCTCTATGACAAGCATTTTTTTTGTTCAAAAAATAGGCTAAAAATTGACTGTAATGCTTTGATCATCTGCTACAGATCTCCAAATCAATAGGTAAAGAAATGAATAGGTAAAGAAATGATCATGGCAAATTGTATAGCTTTTATGCAATAATTTTTTGCATTATTTATTATTTTTTGCATTATTATTTATTATTTTTTGCATACTTTTTTTTTTTAGACTGAAATGCCAATTTGTCTGACACAAAAAACCTCAGAAATTGCCCCAAATGATATATTATATGAAAATAACACTAAAAAATGTACTCAGCTTTTTTTGGTTAAATCAAAAAGGAACATAAAGATAAAAGGATATACTGTATTGTAATAAATCGTTACAGCATGAAGATATAAACCAAACAGCTGATATAGTTGATACAAATCAACAAATATAACTTAGAGACATATCCGCAAGTATCCAGACCTGATGTACTTGGCTTCTTAATCCTCCACCAATCTAGCACTGACGCTCCGGTTCCATTGACATCCCCACATAGGATGTGAACGTCACGTGACTGAGGCCACTGATTGGCTGAAATGGCCAAAAGATGTCCAGAAGTAAACAAAGCGCTGGATCAGCTAAGGATCAAAATGCTGAGCACATTGTTTTATGTTATTTTACCTACTTAGGCTATGTTCACACGTCTTATTTGCGGGGCACAATTACGCCGTGTGGACGGGGGCGGGAGCGGGAGGCCGGCAACTCGCTGGACCATAGACTATCATTACTAGCGGCGCGTATACGCTGCTAGAAAATGACATGTCACTTATCTCCCCCTGCGGCGGATTCGCCGAGCGGGGAGAGGAGACGTAATCCATAGTTCTCTATGAGAACTGTGGATTACCGTAATGACTGGGATGTATTCCAGCCGTAATTCGCGCAGTACGGCGCGTAATTATGGACTGAAATACGTGCCCAAAAAAGCCGTGTGAACATAGCCTTAGAGTGGTAACGTGAAGTTGTACATTTTCTTTTTATTTGGACAACCCCTTTAAGAATGCCAAGCACGGTGCTCAAACAGATGCATACCCCCAAAACTACAACTTTCAACTTAGTAGGCTTTTTTAAGGGTAAGTTCACACGGCTGGTTTGGACGATGATTTTTTAGCATTCAAATCAGCTTCAAATAATTGCCTGAAAACGCTTTACATGCATTCGTTTTCTGATGAGATTTTTACTACGTGGTTTTTGATGTGGTTTTCAGTTGTTTTCTTTCTCAAACACTCATACAAATGCCCATAAGAATCGATGGAGAACTTCAAAACCCTGTGGTCCAAAACCGCATCAAAAACACACCATACTTGTGGACAAAGTTTTTGATGAGGTTTTCAAGCTCTCCATTGATATATATGGGCATTTTACACGTGTAAAATGCCTTAAGAATTGACATATATCACTTCTTTTTCAGCTCTAGAAACAGTGCTGAAATAGCTCCGGAAAACGCACGTGTGTGACTTACGATGCGGTTTTCTATAGGAAACCAAGGAAAATGCAGAATGGACATTAAACTGTAACAAAAAGCCACAAAACCTGTAGTAAAATGTTAATAAAAAACATGACAAAACTTAGGAACATTCAGAAGGAGGGATTTATTATGACACCAGTCTTCTGGAACACAAAAGCATTATTTCCACGATTCGTTGATTCATATGGGCATTCTACACGTGTAAAATGCCTTAAGAATTGACATATCACTTCTCTTTCAGCTCCAGAAACAGTGCTGGAACAGCTCCGTAAAATGCGCATGTGTGACCTACGATGCGGTTTTCCATATCAAACCAATGAAAATTAACTGGGAGCATTTTGGAGGCTTTTTGGATTCTGTTTTGGGTGCAGAAATGCCCTGAAAACAGCGTCAAAATCACACCAAGTGAACATACCTTTACCATGTAAGGCTGGGGTCACATGCTATTTTTTGCGTGCTTCTTGACATACAAAATGTATTGGTTTTATTGCAATGATGCGTCACAATGTGCGCAAAAAGAATATGAAATGAGGGTCCCATTGACTTAAATGGGAATACGCCTGCATCAAGCACACAGCTGCACAATTTTGCACACTGTTGCTTTACACACTGCATAAAAAATTGGAGTACAGGACGTAAATGTGCCAAAAAAAGGGATCAAATACAATGAAGTTCCCTGTTCTGAGAAAAACGCGTGAAAATGAGCAGCAAAGAACGGACCAAAAGACACATCAAATAAGGGAAAACATGTGTAAACGGACACCAAGAGAGATGGCATGTAGTGTAGGTTCCCACCTGAATTGGGGTCACCTTGCCGTGGTAATATTCCATATTAGCAGAACTGGTGCTCCAAAAATTCTTTTGTCCTCTTTGACTGTTTTTTAGTGTCTACAGAGTGCCACTGATATTGTATTGTGTTTGCATAGCATTTGACTGCCACAACAGTGTGCACCTAAATGTTTATTCTTAAAAACGGATGTGCTAAGCAGATTTTGTTTTTTGACTCATTAGTGGGGAAGTGGTAGTCCCCAGCTTGGGTTATGCACTCCACCCACCTGCACAGGTTTTTTAATCAGATCAGGTTTATAGCTGGAACCTTCTAACCCTGAAATGTGAAGGTCTGAACAGACACCAAGAGAGGTAGCATGTAGTGTAGCTTACCACCTCAATTGGGGTCATCTTGCCACAGTAGGTGGGCATTTACAGTTTTGATAAAAAAATGTACACTAAGAGCCTCAAATTTTTTCATATATTCCATATTAGCAGAAATGCTGTTCCAAAATTTTTTGTCCTCTTTGACTGTTTTTAGTGTCTATAGAGTGCTTCTGATATTGTATTGTGTTTGCATAGCTTTTGACTGCCACACCAGTGTGCACCTATACCTTTAAATTTCTTTCAAAATGGATTGCCCCAATTTCCCGGTTTTCCCGGCTCTGGGGCGGGGAGATTTTAACCCGCTAGCTCCCCGCGCCCCAGCCCGCCCCCCCCCCATTAGTTTGGCAGATAGCAGTGTTTGACCACCCCCAAACACCCGGGGAGGCGACCCGGGAAAACCCAGGGCCCCTTTCCCCGGGAATGGACATTTAACATCCTGCGAAACCACCCCGAGGCAGCGAGATCCCCGGGGAACCCGGGGGAAGGGGAAAATCCAAACAGGGCGCCGTTTAAAACGCGGGGCCCCCGGAGGGCAGCGGACGCTCCGGGGGCCAAAGAAAAACCACCCCGCAGTAGGGGGGAGACACGGAGCTGACCCAAAGGAAACCGAAAAATGGCGCTGGGGGGTCAGGGGAACAAAACTGACTCCCCGGGGAGCAGAAAGGCAGCCAAGCAGATAGCCTCTAGAGGCCAGTACAGCCAAAATACCGGTGAGAGCAGCACAGGACGGGCACCGGGCACCAAACCCAACCCCCAGCCCCCTGAATACCCAAAGGGCCCAAAACCCAAAGGGGGGACTTAAAATCAACGGCCATCGACTACAAGTTACTGGCCACTGAGGTAGCCAGGCAAATTGCGCCAGACCTCCAAGCACCCCGGGGAACCACATTTCAAGCCCCCTTCCAACTCCAGCAAGAGGTGCAAGCCCATTCCTCTAGACGGAGGATTTAGAGACCAAGTCAATGATCTGGAACCCCGCCCAACACCCCCCTTTCCCGAAACCGGCCCCTTTTTTTTTTTTTTTTCCTCTGCGCCCGGGGCCACAATTAACCCAACAAAAGCCCGAAATTGAGGGATTGGAGAATCGATCCAGACGCAGCAAACCAAAAGAATGGTGGGGCCTTTTCCAAATCCAAACCCAAAGAGCCCTTCCAAAACCCTCTGCCGGGAGGAACTCCCGAGAGCTCGGGGATTTAACCCCCCCCTTCCCGGGAATCGAGAGACCCCACAAATGGGCCCCGAAAAACGTCTTTGGGGGTGCGACGGGCCCCAGGGTCCCAGTAAAAGGGCCACGCACATTAATTATGAAATTTTTCTTAAATTTAAAATGAAAAAACGAAATCCTTGAGAGTTTAAACCGAAATTTTTGGGGGGGGCCCCCCTAACCCTTTCTGGGAAAGCCCAAAGTGCTCCTTTTCGAGGATTTTTTCTGCGGATGCCCAAAACAGAGAGGGGGGCCCTTTCAAAAACCTCCCCACGGGGCTTTTCCCCAGCCCAAAAAAAACGCCCAAAACTTAAAACCAGCAACGCGAAAGCCCAAACCCAAATGGGCCCCCAAAAACCCTTTCCCCTTCGCCCAAAAGAACCCCGAAAAGGATCTAAAGGGATCGTTGTCCTCCCGACCAACGATTTGAGTTCCCTCGCCCCCCCCCCAACCCCAAGGGAACATATTGGTTTTGGACACTTTTGGAAAGAGGTGGTGGACGGAGGGTTACTGCATGGACCCGAGCATCGCCCCCCAGGGCCTTTCCCATTCTTCACCAAAAAAGCCCCGCCCCCCCAAAGGAGAGACCATCTACCGGTTTAATGCCCAAAATTGAAGGGGGGGTTTAAACCCCGTGTGGGGCTACAGGACAACGAGCTCCTCGAGGCCCTTGCAAAGATGGAAAAAAGGGGGCAGACAAAAACGTCCCTTTGATTTTCAAGCTGTGAAAAACCCTCGACTCACTCCCCTTTTTTCCGGGCCCAAACGGGACATTCGGGGGTCCCAAAAAAACCGCTGCATTTTCGGGTCCCTTTCCCTGTTCTTTATTTTCCCCTGGACAGGTTTTTTCCCTTCCCTTGAGACGGGACTTCATTCCTCCGTAAAGATAGTTTTCAAAAGGGCCGGAGGGGGGGGCAAAACGGGGTAAAATATCTTCTAGGGGCAGAAAAAGGGAAGTCGCCTTAGCGCTTTATGAAGGGAGGATGTTTGCTTCGCCTCCCTTCGGCGCCTTTTTTTTTTGATTTATTTTAAGGTTACAAAATGGGTATCGGGTTTTAAGGGTTTTTTTAACTCTTTTTTTTTGTTTCTCAAGGGGGTTTTTTCTCTTATCCTATGTCCCCTACCCTGCTTCAGATCGTCCCTTATAAATAATTGAGGGGGCTCTCCCATCTCCCCTTCTGCCTTCGGGGTTTCCGCATGCCCTTTCCTTTTCCAGCTCCACCCCCCTGATGCCCCAAAACATGAAGTAATCTTTTTGGGAAAAGTCAAGGGGCTCCGCCCCCAAATAAGGGGATGAAGTAATAAAAACATTTAAAGCGACTTTGTCCGGATGTTCCCTTTTCAACAAAGCCACATTTAAGAGAGAGGATGTTATCAGGCGGATGGAGCGGCTATGGGTGGGCCATGCATTTGGGTCCCCTTCGGCAGATGGAAAGGCGGGAGTCATCACTCTCATACACAAAAATTTCCCTTTCGAGTTAATCTCCCATGAGCATGATGATGAGGGAAGAGTCTCGCATCTAATTTTTAAGTGGGGGAGTCAAAAGATTAGCTTATCCCAATGCAAACCCCCAAACAGTAAATAGAAAAAGGGTTTTTTGGGGGTGAACTAAAAAAGGAAAAAATTAGAAAAAGATAGGGAAAGGGTTTGGTTTTCAGATCGTAGGGGGGGTTTATAAAACTGGGGTGGACCCCTTTGGGAAATAGAAGGAGGGATGCGAACTCTTGGAAAAGTAACCTAGCCCCAAAAGAGGGCAAAAAACAAAGCCCTACCATCTAGGGGGCCAAACCAACAAATTTAGTAAATTTTGCTGGAGGGGAAGGACCCCGACGGGAGGGAAAAACACTTATTATTCCTCGTCCCCCAAAATCGTGGTCCAGAAAAATTTATCCCCCTGATCACAAACAGCTTATGCAATAGGGGGGGTAAAAGCCAATTCTTGATATGCTGATCTCCGACCTTTGCTACCATTGTGCAGGTTTTAAAACGGAAATCAAGCTCCGGGGGGGGCATGGTTTTTTTATATGGGGGTTTTCCCTTTCCCTCCCTTTACAAAAGTGGGAAAGCATCTGGCGGATATAAAATTAAACGGTTGGAAATGGAGTATGGAGGATAAACAATACAACTCTTTGGGCCTCCGACCCACCCATTTTTAGGGGAAACTTTTAAAGAAAATTCTAAAGGGGCCAAGTTTTGGGCCCCAAAACATTCTCTTCCATAAGGGAAAACCCGGGCAAAATTTTCCTATAAGGGGGGCCCTCGGAAAGGCGGGGAAAACGCATACAAGGCTTTCCAACTTCAAGCAACAGGATAAAGGGGTAAAAGGTGGGAAAAGGGGCAAAGAAAACCCTTTTGGGTTTTGGTTATGGTTCCGGAACGTAAGGAGGACATGCAAAGATCTTTTTTCCAAGTCCCCCCTCTTCAGAAAATGCAATAAATGGGTGCAAGATCCCAATCCAGGTTACTCAAGGGAAAAACCTTCAAACCCCCCCACATAACGGGCCAATTCCCTTTTCCGAGGGGGGGGGGAAAGGTTGACTACGGGCCCCGGGGGCCAGGGAAATCAATGAAACATTGGGAAAATTTTTTCAACCCTCACTTTACTCACTTGAGGCGAAAAAAAACCAACCCCAGCAGAAAGGAGAAAAGGGCCTCCTGGCAAAGGGTAAAACTTCCCTGCCTATCAGACTCCCCATAGAGAACTTGCAAAAAGCAGAAATCCTAGCAAAGGTACAAAACGCTATTAGCCCACCTGAAACCCGGGGGTTTAAGGCCCCGGGTCCGGGAAGGGGTTTTCTCGGGGGAAATATTTAAAATCTTAATAGACCCAAGTCCCCCCCCCGGGTCCTCACACATTCTAAAAATCTAGTCCTCCAAATCGGTTTTTATCCAAAACCCAGAACTAAGACTGCCTACATAAAAACATCCCAAAAAAAGGGGAAGGATCCTCTCTCCCCAGCCCATATAAAACCGGGAATTTTCCCCTCATAGATGTTGACCAAAAAAAATTTTGGTCAAAAATAAATGGGCAGATCGACTGGGGGGAACTTTTTCCCTTTGGGTGGGGAAACATCAAAAAAATTTTTTTATTAAAGGCAGGGGCCCCCGGGGGGAAAATATCAGAAAGGTTTTAAAACGGCCCAGGGAAAGGGGATCAAGCAAAGGCCCATTCCCGGAGAGCATCCTGCCCTGGTTGCCCTTAAGATGCTGGGGAAAGGCCTTTTCCGACCAAAGTTCTTTTGGGGATTTGGCAAATTGGCTAGTCCCTAGATAGGGTCGGGATCCGGGACCCTTTTTGGGATTTTTCTACTGCCAAATCTACCAAACCACAACCCAGTGTAAAATTACCCCTGGTTTCCTATCCAACCGTTTTCATCGGGCAGAAGGGGACTGGGCGGGGGGTGCCACTGTCACCCCCCTTTTTGATCTGGGCCCTTTGAGCCTTTGGGCGAGTCTCCGGGAAAAGACTCAAAAACCCTTTTTTCGGGAAATTAAAGGGGGGAATGGGGAAAAAAAGATAGCATTTTTTCGCAGAATGACCTAAATTCTTTTAAATGTCCAATTTTTCCAGTGACCCATCTTCCACAAGTCTTCGATACCCTTCGGTCTTTTGGCAGGTTATCTGGTTTTATAAATTAAAACCCCCCTCTAAGGGGCGAATTTTTGGTTTTTTAAATAAAGGAACGCTTTCCCCCGGGTTTGGCTTTAGTTTTGGGTCGGGATTTGACCACGACCTTTTAACCAATCATTTAAATTTGGGGATACATATTGGAAAAACCCCCAGTTTACCATCTTTTTTTTTTAAAAAAAAAATTTCCCCCCCATTTTTTAAAAATAAGTTTTTTCCCCAAGAAACTGACACGGTGGGGGTTCCCCTCCTCTTTTCAGGGAAACGGGGAAGGGATCCCAGGGGCCAAAAAAATGTTTATTTCCCCCCCAAATTTGTTTTTACCCCCCCCTTCCAAACCCTTTCCCCTTTTTTTTGGGCATTCTGAACTTTCCAATGGGGATCAATTCCATGTTCCCCCAAAATTTCATCTGGGAAAGGGAAAAAAAAAGCCGGGGCAAGCTCTCAAAAAACTCATGCTTCCCCGGGTCAAAAGGGGGTCTAAACCCTTTCCCAAATGTTTAGGGGGTAAAAATTTGGGCCATGTTTACCCCGCGACATTGATGGGATTTGGTCAAAAAGGGAAAAAAAAATACGATACCCCAATTGGATCCATTTAAAAAAAGGAACAAATGCGCACCCCTTTTGGAAACCCCATGCCCCCCCTGCACACCAATTTTCTAATTTGCCCGCCACAAATAAAGCCCCTTCCACGTTACTGGGTACCCCAATTTCATGAAGGGGAAGGAAATTGGGAAAAACGGGGGGGGGCCTTTTCCCTTTTTGAAAACTAAAGGGGAAATGCCTTTTTTGGGACCCATCCCCAAAATTTTTCCCCCTGGGAAAATTTCAACCCAAAGTTTGCGAAGTGGAAAAGGAGAGGGGGGGTTTTCAGTAGCGGGCCCCAGTTATTTGCAGGGACAAAGAACAACGCTGGCCTCACACCTCGGAAAAAAGGGCGGAAGTTCGCCCCACCCCACTCGGCAAATTTGGGGCCCGCATATAAAATCTACTTTTTTTGAAACCCCTTTAAACTAAAAAGTTTGTCTCATGTGAACACTTCTTTTTTAAATACCAAAGACAAGTTTTTAAAAGACAGAAACGGCTCCGACCCCCCCCCCCCCCCCCGGCCCCCCGGCCTCTCTAGGCTCTTTGCCGATAAAGGGAATGGCCCCTTTGGCCCGCACAATCACATGCTTTTCCAAAGAAATTTGGGGGTTCCCGGGCCGCCGGGAAGGATGACAGTTTTCCCGGAAACAAAATAATAAAAGGCCCGGGGGGGAAATAGTGGGGAAAAACCATGTGATCCTGGCTAATTGGGAGAGACCCATTTCAAAAATTTCCCCCAAAAATGCAATTTTAGGTTTTTTAAATTTTTGCCCCCCAAACGCCAGGGTTTTTCCCCAAAACGTCGGGAAATTTCCGGGCCCCAAAGTGTGGGCCAAAACGGGGGCATTTTTTTGGGCCCATGGGTTTGGGGGGACGGGAAAATTCACCAAAATTTTGGACAGTTTTGGGCGGCCTAAAATTAAGGAAACACTAGGATTTGGTGTGGTTTAAAAAACCATGACCCTGCTGGTCTTTCACGGCCCAAGGGCCCAAAAGGGGGAAAAGGGGATGCCCAGGGGGGGAAAGGGGGGTCCCCCCGGAAATTGTTCATATAGCCTCTTAGTAGCTAAACGTTCCCTCTTGACCCAACGGGAAAAAACCCAACGTCCCCAACCGATTTCCAGGGATTGAGAACCAAAGAAAATCAAATCTTATAGCTGAAAAATTGGAAAAACCGAAATGTAAAGAAGCCCCCCCTTTGGTTTTTTTTCAAGGGTGGGCTCTTCATAAATCCCACAAACCCCGATGGGAGAGTTTAAAAACCCCCCATGCGCCTTTCGCTTACTGGCTTTACGGGGCGAGGGGCGGAGAAGGGGGGGGCCCTTGGGGCAGACTCCCAAACCCAAAAACCCCAAACCCCGGGGGTTTTTATGGGGGGCACGGGAGGTGACATTAAAAATTATTACTATTTTAAATGACAAAAAGGGGGATGAGAGAGCACCCCAAAACTTTTAAAATTTTTTTTTCCTTTCTTC
This sequence comes from Phyllomedusa bahiana, assembly GCA_025379985.1. Taxonomy (NCBI): domain Eukaryota; kingdom Metazoa; phylum Chordata; class Amphibia; order Anura; family Hylidae; genus Phyllomedusa; species Phyllomedusa bahiana. The sequence goes on from JAODAL010005009.1 coordinate 76,067, forward strand.
TTCTTTTCCCCTCTTTCATTTTAATTTTGGGTTTGATCCCGCAAAGGGCATAACGAAGGTAACTCTTCTTTTTTAAGGGGATTTTTTTTCCTCTCCCTACTTCCCCTGGTTCCCAGGCATATCTAACTGCACCACATAACCTGTTTTTTGTGTAACAAAAATTGTAAAACCCCCCACACCCCGGGAAATTTTCGTTTTTGATGTTTGAATCTCCTGTGTTTTATATTTTCTGTACTATTATTTTGGAAAATCAATAAATATTTGTTTAAAAAAAAAAAAAATGGATGTGCTGACCAGATTTTTTTTTGGGGAAAGGGGATTTTTTAAAAGTGCATGAAAAATCTTCTTAAAATGGGGGCCCCTTTTTCCTGTGAAACAACAAATGTTATTTTTCTTTCAATAAAAAAAGTTCTTTTAACACCCCGGGTTTTGGGGGTAATTTACATCTGCAGGTTTTGCAGCATTTTCTTTTGCTTTCGTTTGCACAAAATCACAAAAAAATGCAGGGAATTTGGGCATTAAACTTAACCCAAAAAACACAAAAAACCTGTAGTTAAAAAGTTAACAAAAAAACTTGACAAAAACTTAGGAAATTCAGAAAGGGGGGATTTAATTTTGACACCAGCTTCTGGGAAAAACAAAACATTATTTTCCACAAAAAAAAATTTTTGGCATATTAAAAACCGGGTTTTTTCAATGGGGCTTAAAATTGGGAAGGGTGGGGGGTCCACATTCTCTTTTCGCTATATTTAAAAATTTATAAATATGGCCATAAATCCCCTGTAGAAAAGCTGAGAAGAAAAACTAAAAAAGCCCAAGGCAGCACAGGCACCCCCCCCCCAAAAATTTTTGCTTTAAAATTTAAAAAAACACCCAGGTGCAGCTTTATTGGTGATAAACCCCTATTTCTCTCCAATTTGGTGAACAAAAAAACTGCACCTTAAAAATTTACCCTTAATTTTACATACATGCAAAAAAGGGAAAAAAAACCAAAAGTACCAAAAACGTTTGTGGGGGACTAGACAGGAAAAGCAAAAATATCCGTAAGACACCGCTTCACGCCCAAAAACCCCTAAAAATGCATGAGGGGGGGGCTGCTGGGATTCTTTCTTGGCATCCAGTCCCCGTACTGTTGGGGGAAAAAAAAAAACTTTTTTCACAAACGGAAAAAAAACAAAAATAGGTATTTGGGTTTAAAATAATGGCCCCTATATTGTAAGCCCCCGCAAGGCCTTTTTCCCCCGGCTCCCCATTTTATTTTCAGGGCCCCTTTCACCCCTTAAAATCAAAAAATATACAAAAAAGGGGGGGGAAAAAATTACTCAGGGGAAAAAAACAAAACTTGGGGGCCCTTAAATCACTGCTAAAAAAAAGCTGAGATGAGACTAAACACAGCACAGAAACCAACACAGACCCCCATCTAATTTTAAAGAAATACCCAAAGGGGCATGCTTAAATGAAAAATTTTGTCGAAATTTAAGGTGCAGCTTTTTGTCCACCTAGTGGACAGATATATGGGTTACCAAAACCCAAACAGGCTGGGGACCTGGTATTTCTTTAAAAAAGCATGGGGGGGGCCCGTGTTGGGGTTTTGGGGGCTTTTGGGTTTAGTCTCATCCAGCTTTTTTAGCAGTGAGTAAAAGGGCCCTTTTCGGGTTTTTTTCTGATAAAAATTTTTCCCCCTTTTTTGTATATTTTTTTTTAAAAAAATTCAAGCCAAAATCAAAGGGATTTTTGTTGTTTTAAGGGGAAAGACCCCCCTTTGGGTAAAACCCTTTTGGGGCATCAAAATTTTTATCTTTTACTAATCTCACTTAAAAAAAAATTTTTTTTTTAAATTAAAAAGGGCATAAGAAAAATTTTTTAAAAAGGGGTGGGGAAAATTCCCGAGGGGTACAATTTAAAAAAATGTGTTTTTATCAAAGTGAAAAACATAGTTGTAGGGTCTGACATCTTATGTTCCTTTCTTTAAAGGGGTCCTCCCCAAAAATTCTGGGAGGGGTATTGTTTTCAGCGCTGGGCCCACAGGGGAAATCGGGATCTGTGTGGCACCTTTTTGAAATTTAAGACCAACGAAGGGGCCCGGAAAAAGCGGAAATAATTCAGATTCTACCTGACAGGCAAAGTGCTTGCAAAAATCAATCATCAGGGAGTTCAGTGGAATCATGATGAATAATTACAATGGGTAAAAGTTTTCTTTAAAGCCAATGTTTCCAAAATACGGAAAAGTGCTTGCACGGAAGGAAACCAAACAATTTTAGATGCCGATTTTAAAAATATAATGCAAACTTTGTACAGGAAAGTTAACTTATTTTAGACTGAATTCAACCATAGGACCAAAGAAGACTTTCCTATTAAATTTTTGACCCAATTTTAAAAAGGGAAATTTGGGTCAAATTTATTATTCGATGGGAATTTTTTAAATTTTCAAGCCAAACTCCCAGAGAAAACATTTGGGGACCCGCTGAGTCCCAAATTTAAATTTTGAAAACCAACTAATATCCAAATTTAAATTTCTGCGGCAGGGACAAACACCACTAGACAGACTTGGGGGTGCTGGAGGGTTCCCTTTATCCAACAACCCCCACCAGGGGCTCCCACACCATGCCCTTTAATTGGGTTAAATTCTGGGGAAAAATTTAAAGGGGGCAAAGGGGTTTAAGGGTTTTTGGAAAATCTTGGTCCCGCTTCCCCTTCCCAACCAAAATTTGGGCCTTTCTCACCCGGGAAAAATTGCTTTGTCTTATTTTTTAAACCCCCTCTGCCCCATGGGAAAACAATCAAACATGTATGGGTTTTCTTGGGTCTACAAGGGTTTTATTTATACCCAGAAAATTGGGGGAGAGCATCTTCCACAGGGTTAGTTTGGGCGCAGAGAAAACCCTTTAAAAACCCCTTTTCCCAGGAAACACAAAAAAGGGTTTCCATCACCGGCCCCTTTTGGGTTTTTTCTACCCCAAAAGGTTGGGGAAAGGTGTTTTTTTCCTTTTGTTTATTGACCTTTACAACAAAAAAAGCCATTTTATTCAATAAGCAGAAAAAATAACTCTTTGGGGCCCGTCAGCAAGGTCCCTTTTCCCTAAAATGCCATTAAAAAAAAAAAAAACTTTTTGTTTTGTTTGTCTTTGATAAACCCTTTAAAAAAAGGGAAAGCACCGAGGAGGAAGCTCGGCTCGCCTTTAAATGTGCTCTAAAAAAGGGTCTTATCTCTACCTAGTTTTTTTGGGGTTGTAATGCTTTAAAAGCATTGGGGAAAAAAATATTTAGCTCAGACCTGACAAAAAAAGGGTTTTTCCCTTTTCAATGGCTCCTCTATTTACCATCCTTTTAATGGTTTTTGATAATCCCGTGATATGCCTTTGTTTCACACGGCTTATTCTGGGACTGATTTCAGCCGTACTGCGCGCCGTATTTGCGCTGCAATATGGCTGAAATCAGTCCCACTGCACGGCAGCCGGCGTAATTGCGGGGCGAAATCTGTCCCCGCAATTACGCCGGCAATTAAGCCGTGTGAACATTGCCATATACTCCCTTTTTAATTCACAGTGTTCTTTTAGCTACTAAACATTGTCTGGTGGCTTCAGCCTACTGTACCTTCTGTTGAGGATTCAGTCGGTACCAGATACATACTAATGGATACGGTAGAAACAGAACTCAGGAAAAAAAGCTACCAGAGAAATTTGTATTAACTCTGGAAACCTTATATTTTTTAATTTATGTCACAAGCAGAAATCATTCATATGGTACATCTATTCCAAAACACAAAACGGTACTTGAATGCGTTAATTTCATGGTCCTTAGGTAAACTCAAGGTGGCTACTATCATAGTTATTGTAAATCCTGGTCCTATCTCAACTTGTCTTCTCCTTTTATGGAAGGAATGCTTTCGCTCTATAACTTAAACTTTTGATCCACTCTATTAGTTCACCTACATTTTGTACATTTCACTGCTGTATTTAACTGATCCTCTTTTGTACCTGTAACTTATGTTGTGTCTTCTCCTGAAAGCTGCCAATAAATATGAGTTGATAACCAAAAGCTTCTTTTTTTTTTTTTTTTTTTTTTAGCAGAGGAGCAGTGACATCCATCTGCTCCGTAGCCTCAAACACAGTAGGGTTAGCAGAGGTGCAGTGACATCCGTCTGCTCTGGGGCCCCATACACAGTAGGGTTAGCAGAGGTGCAGTGACATCTGTCTGCTCCAGGGCCCCATAGCATAGGGTTAGCAGAGGTGCAGTGACATCCGTCTGTTCCAGGGCCCCATACACATTAGTGTTAGAAGAGTTGCAGATACATCCTTCTGCTCCAGGCCCCCATACACAGTAGGGTTAGCAGAGGTGCAGTGACATCCGTCTGCTCCAGGGCCCCATACACAGTAGGGTTATCAGAGGTGCAGTGACATCCGTCTGCTCCGGGGCACCATACACAGTAGAGTTAGCAGAGGTCCAGTGACATCCATCTGCTCCGGGGCCCCATACACAGTAGGGTTAGCAGAGGGGAAGTAACATCCATCAGCTCTGGGGTCCCATACACAGTAGGGTTAGCAGAGGTGCAGTGACATCTGTCTGCTCCAGGGCCCCATAGACAGTAGGGTTAGCAAAGGTGCAGTGACATCCGTCTGCTCCGTAGCCTCAAACACAGTAGGGTTAGCAGAGGTGCGCTGACATTCTTCTGCTCTGGGGCCCCATACGCAGTAGGTTTAGCAGAGGTGCAGTGACATCCGGCTGTTCCGGGGCCCCAAAACACAGAAAGGGTTAGCAGAGGTGCAGTAACACCCGTCTGCTCCGGGGCCCATACACAGTAGGTTAGCAAGGGGAAGTGACATCCATCACTCTGGGTCCCATACACAGTAGGGTTAGCAGAGGTGCAGTGACATCTGTCTGCTTCCAGGGCCCCATAACAGTAGGGTTAGCAAAGGTGCAGTGACATCCGTCTGCTCCGTAGCCTCAAACACAGTAGGGTTAGCAGAGGTGCAGTGACATCCGTCTGCTCCAGGCCCCATACACAGTAAGGTTAGCAGAGGTGCAGTAACATCCGTCTGCTCCGGGGTCCCATACACAGTAGGGTTAGCAGAGGTGCAGTGACATCCGTCTGCTCCGGGGTCCCATACACAGTAGGGTTAGCAGAGGTGCAGTGACATCCTTTCTGCTCCGGGGCCCCATACACAGTAGGGTTAGCAGAGGTGCAGTGACATCCGTCTGCTCCAGGACCCCATACACAGTAGGGTTAGCAGAGGTGCAGTGACATCCGTCTGCTGCGGTGCCCCATACACAGTAGGGTTAGCAGAGGTGTAGTGACATCTGTCTGCTCCCGGGCCTCATACACAGTAGGGTTAGCAGAGGTGCAGTGACATCCGTCTGTTCCGGGCCCCATACACAGTAGGGTTAGCAGAGGTGCAGTAACATCGGGTCTGCCCCGGGCCCCATACATAGTAGGGGTTAGTAGAGGTGCAGTGACATCCATCTGCTCCGGGGACCCATACACAGTAGGGATAGCAGAGGTGCAGTGACATCAGCCTGCTCCGGGCCCCATACACAGTATGGGTAGCAGAGGCGCAGTGACATCCGTCTGCTCCAGGACCCCATACACAGTAGGGTTAGCAGAAGATTGCAGTGACACCGTCTGCTCCAGGACCCCATACACAGTAGGGTTAGCAGAGGTGCAGTGACATCCGTCTGTTCCGGGGCCCCATACACAGTAGGGTTAGCAGAGGTCAGTGACATCCGTCTGCTCCGGGGCCCCATACACAGTAAGGTTTAGCAGAGGTGCAGTGACATCCATCTGCTCTGGGGCCTCATACACAGTAGGGTTAGCAGAGGTGCAGTGACATCCGTCTGCACTGGGCCCCATACACAGTAGGGTTAGCAGAGGTGCAGTGACATCCGTCTGCTCTGGGCCCCATACACAGTAGGGTTAGCAGAGGTGCAGTGACATCCGTCTGCTCCAGGACCCCATACACAGGAGGGTTAGCAGAGGTGCAGTGACATCCGCCCACTGGTTAATTTTGATGATAAGTTACTCCACTATAGTGTGTTGGTTCACACTCGTGCACTTGTGTAGCTGGATTCAATTTTCCATCAATGGCACATTCTGCTTCGCAGTTACCATTTTGCTTGACTGCTACGTCATCATTTATCCACTCTCAATACACTTTCATCACAGCAGCCACCAACAGTTCACAAAATGCACGGTTTCCCTTGCCCCAAAAGTCAATAATCATTGTTGATAAATCGTCCCTTTTACCCATGACAGAGATAGAGGTAGTGGTGGCGCACACCTTTCCAGAGTTTGGTTGCTCAGTGGAAAAGAGAGTAGGCTAAAAGCCAATGCATAGAAAATCCACGACAGTCCTTTGAATCACATTGCAATAACAATAGTTATTCACACCAGATAAGATGATCATATTATCTTGTGTGAATATTGTTTTACCCATGACAGCAATGAAGGATATGTGTACAGCCTATAACACACCTTAGATACCTACCAAGCCAGCTCACCACACATGACTTCCTTTATGAGCTATGCACTCCTGAAGCCGAGTCGTAATAATGTGACTTGACTGGGTATGTGCGGAGAAGAGTGTGGAAGAGCAGAGCGTTCGCTCTGGAAGCACGTTTTTTGTTGATGGTCTGCAGTAGAACCTACTTTGCAATTCTTAGTTGAGTCCTTTAGATTTATAGAGCACCGTCGCCGAGCGTTATCCAGTGGAACATACCAGCAGGTATATGATTTAATATTTTGATATAATGCATTGGAAAATGCTTTAAGTAAACATTTCTTTGCTGGCTCCAGATGTCTGTATAGCTGTAATAACAGACCCCGGACAAATGTAATCAGCAGAGTAGAAACTGCCGATGATCAGCAATGGGATGTCTAGATATAATTGACAAGCTACCAGATACAGCAGATTTTTAAAATGGAAAGGAAACTCAAGTCTTTCTCATCATCGGAGATGACAGCTGGAGTAATGAGGCCATTTTATTGCACAATATGTGAGTGTGTAAGGTTTAAATGAGCCAGCAGCAGGGTGGATATGATGACGCTGCATTATTCTAATGCGCGATACAACTCGAAATGCCAAGAGTCAGATGTGAAGACGAGTACATTACATTATACACCTGCCATGAAACTATTATTTTTTTTTTTTTTTTTTTACCAAAATGTTAAATTCTTATTTTGATTACTAAGGTCAGATTTCCAGTGGAGTAGTGAGGTATCTCTCTGGAAGGTACCCTGACGGAAACTGCGACGTAGCCGCGGCCAGCCCACAGGCATCAATAGAACAAATGTAGCCCTATTTGGACTTACATTGTCTCTACTTCCAGGCGGTAGATGCTGTTCGTGCTAGAAAAAAAATGTGAGACCAAGCTTTTGTGTCCGGCACAGAAAGCGAGTACATGTGACAACTAGAGTGCACATAGTCCAAATAAGACTATATTTATTCTATTGATGTCTATGGTGTCACGTTCTAAGGGAACAGAAATGCGGATCCTCTGGGCCCCTGTGAGGTGAGATGGTGTAACTTGCAGAGGTAGCCGAAGTGCAGGACAGGATAACTGGTGCTGGTATGTATGACAGTATATGAAAAAACTTTGAGATTCTTGGTCCGCATGTTTTTGGCCAAAAAATGCTCAAGCCACCCCCGGCTTACAACGGGATCTCAGTTGGGTGGTCCTACTCTATGTTATCTCTCACCTGCGTCAACTTCAGACCTCTCACTGTGCCAAATGGCCTCCAAAATGCAGAGAAAAAAATAAAAAAAGCACCAACCTTTCAGAGAATAGTGCATTGATATAACAGCCTGTGGAGGTGGGCGGTGCAGGAAACCAAAATGGAGGTATCTACTTCTCCTTATATAGTTTAAAAGCAAATATGTGCCAAATACAACGTATAGTTCTGCAACGAAAAACATTTCTGAAAAAAAACACTGCGAACCTGGGTGCCACTGGCATGGCTGCAGCACATATACATATGCACACAGTCCAATACCAGTGGCACACCACTGCAAAAAGGGCAAAAAAAACCACATGGAAATCTCCAAAGAAGCATTTTATGCTCTCTACAATATATGAAAAAACTTTGAGATTCTTGGTCCGCATGTTTTTGGCCAAAAAATGCTTAAGCCACCCCCGACTTACAACGGGATCTCAGTTGGGTGGTCCTACTCTATATTATCTCTCACCTGGGTCAACTTCAGACCTCTCACTGTGCCAAACGGCCTCCAAAATGCAGGGAGAAAAGTAAAAAAAGCACCAACCTTTCAGAGAATAGTGCATTGATATAACAGCCTGTGGAGGTGGGCGGGTGCAGGAAACCAAAATGGAGGTATCTACTTCTCCTTATATAGTTTAAAAGTAAATATGTGCCAAATACAACGTATAGTTCTGCAACGAAAAACATTTCTGAAAAAAACACTGCGAACCTGGTTGCCCCTGGCATGGCTGCGGCACATATACATATGTCCACAGTCCAATACCAGTGTCATTGGTATGTATGACAGGACACAGCAGCTGTAGCCGTAGGTGGGCAGCGCAGCCCCAGGCAGATGTACAACAATAGGAGGGGCCTGGTACAGCAGCAGGTATACAGCAGATAGATACATATAGTGCACAGGTATACAAGTGACAGCAGCAATACAGCAGCCAGGGGTCAAGCTCTACGTATGGAGGAAGAAGGTTTATCCAGTAAAAAATGTCAACTTGAAATAAAACAATCCATGTTTATTAGGGCCAATTAAAAATGTAGCAGTTCGGGATCTCCTACACGAGGTGTTGGGCTTGCATTTTTCTTTGGATCCAAAGTTTTTCTTACTGAATCTGACACCCCATCCTGTGGGGAAAGCTGAGATGCAGCTGGCTCTGCATATTTTGACAGCAGCCAGATGCCTGATTGCTAGGTGCTGGAAATCCCCCCTTCCTCCCTCTGACGATGACCTTTTTAAACGGATACAAGACGTACGCAAAATGTAGTATCTTACAGCTCTCCTCAATAACCAGATGGATAAGTTCCTGAAGATCTGGAAGCCCTGGGATACCCATGCGATTCAAATTGGCATAGCTTAACTGGCACCCTCGTGACGATGAAGAATGGTTTCTACCCCATTGTTTGTCCTTTGTATCTTTCCCAGTGTTTCTGTCTTGTCTTGATGGTTTGTCTTAGTACATAGCGGTTACTACTGTGATTATTTGTTCTGAACCAAAGTCACGAGAGTATCCCTTTAGTTTTACTTATATTGGTACCTAAGGTTTTGTTATTATTCACCAATGGTTAACCTGACAGGTTCCTACTAGTTAGGAGGCTGATGGACAAACTTTGTTCTCCCTGAGCTAGACTCCTGAACTAGTGGGGGAGGTGGAGAAAAGATGATTGGGACACTTGCCTATGTATAGGATGTTTTTTAGATAACTCTTGCTGTCCTCATTTATACATTTTATGATTGTCTTAGTGTACTGTGAAAAATTTGTCCATATACGCTGGTTGACTTTCTACATTACTTTAATAAAAATACAGTTATACAAAAAAAAAATGTAGCAGTTTAAGTTAAGCCATAGTCCAGCTCTACGTAGTGGACAACAACGAACTAACCATGAGCAAGGGCAGGAAGTTGCTTTTATAGCCAGGGGTCACAGGTCACCAGGCAGGTAATTGGGACACAGAAGGCTGCTGCGCACGAGCCCTCGAAGGCACTCTTTCGCGCACAGGCAGCCGCAGAGTACGTGAGCGAGCAGGAGCAAGGGCAGGTGAACAAGCGGAGACAGGAGCCAGGACAGGTAAGTATCAGCAGCGGGGAAACTATAAGACGTCACCGCAGCCGCCGGGACATGGCCATACCTGCAGCTCTGCACAGGAGCCGCGGCATAGACCGTGACATATGGGTTGGTCAGTCATGGTATCTTTTTTTCATGGTATCCCAGTGGATACATCCAACATAGAGAACAATGTAGGAACCTAGCCTAACTTAGGATTCTCACTGTTTGGTTCTTCTCAGGACATCTGCCACAAGTATCCTGAAAAAGGTATCCCAGTGGATCCCGCAACGCATCCAAAGGAAATAACAGTGTAAACATTTTCACTTTTGGACTACATTTGATTTATTTTGTGAACTTTATTGTGTGAGACAAAATAGCGCAGTCGTCGGTCGACCACACTATTTTACTCAGCAGCCACAGTTTTTTCGTTCAGGAAAGAGAGCAAATGTAGTCCACAAGTTATTACTGTTATTCCCTATAGATGCGTTGTTGGATCAGTTGGGATACCTGAAAAGGCCTCCCGATGGATACACTTATTAGGGTTCCTGTACAGAACCAGACCGCAGTGTAAACCAAGCCTTAGATATATACTAGTCTTGGACAACCTCTGCAGTTAAAGGGGTTGTCTCGCTACAATGATTGGGTTTTAATTAAAAGATCTTTAAAAAACAAGCAGCTTTGCAATATATGTTCATTACAAATGTCCTACTGATCTTGAGTTATCCCTGGTAGTAGGAGTGCATCAGCTCCTCAAATCGGTATAGCCACTGACCTGTTGATTTTTCTCTCACTGGCTGCCAGTGCTGGTGACTCATCAGCTTCTCAATACAGGTCACAGCTCAGAGCCCCTCCCTCACAGTATATGATGCTTCTGTAGGGGAGGGAGAGTGCTCTGGCTTCTGTGTCTGTGTATCTGTGCTGCCTGGATTAACCCTGTGTGTGCCTGCTCCCTCCTGCTCTCTACACAGATTGAGGAGAGTAGAGGTGAGGCTGATCTGTGGTCAGTAGGATGTGACAGCAGTGAAGTGTGTTTCTCTAATCATGATGTGTCTGTGGAGCTCTGACGATACTAATAGAACAGATCAGGGTGGCATGTGAACGGCTCATATCCCTCCCTGCTCTGCTGTATTAGTGACACATAGTGATTATAGTAACACACTTCACAGCTGCCCTGTGTCTGTTCTGACAGGGTTTGTTTGTTGGTGCTTGAGATGGAGATTTGTATGCTAAGCAGAGGGTATAGGAACCTTTACATCCCCCCCCGCTCTGCTATTAGCATACACAGCTTCACAGACCTCTGGCTCCATAGCCACTCATAGATCAGCCCTCTCCCTGCTGTCTCCTGACTCCGTGGAGAGGAGCAGCAAGAGCTCAGCCACAGCAGCAGCACAGTGCAGCTGATCCAGCAGTGAGCAGCTGGCAGCAGATCTAGGCAGGCATACACAGGGTTAACTCTGGCAGCAAACGCCCTCGCCCTCCCCCTGCTGTATAGAAGTTACTGCAGTCTGAGGAGGAGAGCTGTCTGTGTGCTGAGGGGAGGGGGAAGGGGGAGGAGAAGAGGCAGACAATAAGCACGCCCCTGAATTCAAAAATCCTATGGTGCCAGACACACTGAGGTAGGCTGAAAGCCTGTAGTGAGACAACTCCTTTAATGTATAGAGGGTGTGGATTACATTCATACTGTACAAACTAAATAAACATCTGTGCCATAAGCATAAAAGCAACGTTCAACATTCATTCTGCCCTGCGGAAAAGGCCAACAAAATTTTGGAAAAAATGTGTTCAACCATGGCGTCTCCTAAACACTCTTTGTTATGAAAGCAACATGATGTCACATCTGTCACAGCACTATGGTGTTTTTTTTATATCAAATACAGCTTGATTGATGGACTGGCAACAGCTGGACTGATGACCATCTTAGGTGTAAGGTTAGGTTGACATCTGTGTCAGAGGTTTCATTCAGAGCCTTCATCGCAGATTCGGTCAAAAATTACCAAAAAATAGAGCCATTATTTCTATTATGACAGACACTATGATGAAAACCATATGGACTTGATTTTAATCACTAGGGTCCATTATGTGATATTAGAGTTTGTCATGTCATGGATTCAGTGCTATTTCTGCAATAAAAGCTCTGGATGGAACCTCTGATGCAGCTGTGAACCTGGCCTATGTTGTTACCTCCCTCTTTGATACCTAAAGTGAAGTAGAAAAACTCTGCCAGTTCCAGCTTGGGGTTTACCTGCTTGCTGCAGACATTCACATGACCTACAGGTTGTTACCATCATCTGAGCTTCCATAATGCACTGCTCTTTGGTACGTGGTATCCAACATAATTCTGAATTTAGAGTAAAACCTTCAAATTAAAAACTCCAGAAAGGAAGGTTTTTAGTGTGGCCGCTATACCTGGACCTCTAGCATTTCCAGTGAACATAACTAAAACCCCATCATAGGGTTCCATTCAGAGCCTCCATCATAGAAGAAACTTTGAGACTCTCGGTTCACATATTTTGATCAAAAGATGTTTAAGATGTCCACGACTTTCAACGTGATCTCAAAATCGGGCAGTCCTATGCTATCTTTACCTCTCAATCGAGCCAATCAGGCTCGATTGAGAGGTAAAGATAGCATAGGACTGCCCGATTTTGAGATCACGTTGAAAGTCGTGGGCAGCTTAAACATCTTTTGATCAAAATATGTGAACCGAGAGTCTCAAAGTTTTTTCATGTATGATAGATAGCATAAATGCTTCTTTAGAGATTTCCACGTAGTGTATTGCCCTTTTTGCAGTAGTGTGCCGCTGGCGGCGGTCTGTGTGTGTACATGTATAATTACATGTGTGCCGCAGCCCTGCCAGTGGCACCCAGGTTTGCATACGTTTTTTCAGAAATGTTTTTGTGTGCAGAAACATACGTTATACTTGGTGTACATTGATTTTAACCTATATGGGAAGGAAGGGGTGCTTCCATTTTGGGTTTCTGTCCCCGCCCACTCTCACAGGCTGTCATAAGAAGGGCAGCTTGCAGGTTGGGTGTTTTTTATTATTTTTTCTCTCTGAATAATGGAGGTCGGTTGACCCAGTGGGAGGCCTGATTGGCTCGATTGAGAGGTAAAGATAGCATAGGACTGCCTGATTTTGAGATCACGTTGAAAGTCGTGGGCAGCTTAAACATCTTTTGATCAAAATATGTGAACCGAGAGTCTCAAAGGCGGCAGGGGTCCTTTAAATTACCGCGGTGCAAGAGTAGCGCTAGTGCGCTACTCTGGCGCCGCCGGGCTGCTCCTACAGGCGGATCGCTCCCTCCTGCATGTCCGGCGCCGGTGTGTGCGCCGCACATACAGGTCAGCAGCGCAGGGGGAAGTGACGCGCGGCTGCAGGGAGTGACCGCGGAACTCTGTCTCTCACTTCCCCCCTGCGCCGCTGAGGAGATCGTCCGGAGCGGCCGTGCTGCAGGAGCCTGGTGAGGTAAGTGGATTTTATTATTTTATTTTTATTAGCTTTAGGGGGCTCTACCTGGCTAAAAGAGAGGGCAACTACCTGGCAACAAATGGGGCATCACCTGGCAACAGTGGGGGCACTACCTGGCAACAATGGGGCACTACCTGGCAACAATGGGGGCATCACCTGGCAACAATGGGGGCACTACCTGGCAACCGTGGGGTCATCTACCTGCCAACAGAGGGGGCACTACCTGGCAACAAAGGGGGCACTACCTGGCTAACAGATGGGGGCACTACCTGGCTAACAGATGGGACATCTACCTGGCAAACAGAGGGGACATCTACCTGGCAAACAGAGGGTACATCTACCTGGCAAACAGATGGGGGCACTACCTGGCTAACAGATGGGGACATCTACCTGGCTAACAGATGGGGACATCTACCTGGCAACAGAGGGGGCACTACCTGGCAAACAATGGGGGCACTACCTGGCAAACAATGGGGGCACTACCTGGCAACAATGGGGGCACTACCCGGCCACCCATGGGGGCACTACCTGGCAAACAATGGGGGCACTACCTGGCTAACAGATGGGGCACTACCTGGCAACAATGGGGGCACTACCTGGCAACAATGGGGCAACTACCTGGCAACAATGGGGGCACTACCTGGCTAACAATGGGGCATCTACCTGGCTAACAATGGGGGCACCTACCTGGCTAACAAAGGGGGGGACCTACCTGGCTAACATAGGGGGCATCTACCTGGCTACAAATTTGGCTCTACCTGGCTACAGAGGGGGCATCTACCGGCCTGTAAGGGGCAATACCTGGTTATGGGGGGGCTACTACACCTGGCTATAAGGGCATTCTACCTGGCTTTCTTCCAAAGCTGTTATGCAGTTAGGTGGAGTGGGTGTGGCTTTTTGAAGGGGTGTGGCATACCAACAAGATGGGCATGTCCATGCAAATTTTTGCCGCGGCACGCTACGCGCGCCGCCCACTAACGTCTCCTGCTTTTTCATTTTCAAAAGTTGGCAACTATGTGATAGATTCCATCATAGAAGAGGCACCATGTCATGCTGCACTATTTTTCCACTATTTATGGCAGAATCTGCCATAAAGGCTCAAAACAGAACCTCCGACACTGATGGAAACTGGGCCTAAACAAAATAGAACTCTATGGTGATCTAAGTGTAGTGCAATAAAATTGCAGGAGGGATAGGTAGTGCAAAAATGCAGACCTATTATAATTATCTTAAACCGGCTCAGGGTATGTCCAGGTCTGCCATCAGTAATTTCAGGGCCTTATACAGCCAAAGCATCTGGGCCCCCTACCCAATCCCCCACCAAGTCCTATCTTGCACCCCTTTTTTAATGTGATCAGCATCCCTGACAGCAGTACTGCCCTGATGGTGGCCCTAGGTACAGGGGTGCCAATAGGGCAGTATGGGCAGTACTCCTGACTGGGGCCCTAATCAAAAAGGGGTCCACTGATATGTTAAAAAATAGGAACTAGTAATGGCTGGGGGCCCCATTTGATTTGGCTATATGAGGCCCTGAAATGGTTAATAGATGACTGATGGCAGCCCTGCCTAGGTATTTCCACACAGGTCTGAATTGCTGCAGAAAATACCTGCAGAGATTCCACCCAAAATCCACAGTGAAATTAGCAAATTAAATCTGCACCAAATTGTGCAGATTTGTGTGGATTTTCCTGACGATCAAAGAAGAGTTGTACAAATACAAAAATAAATATACTTACTCTACAAATACCCCAGTGCTCCTGTGCCGAGGCTTCCACAGTCCCTGTTACATGAGTTTCAGCGATGAGATGTTGGCATGGCACATCAGTGGTGGAGGCCTATAAATGGAGTCCAGATTGGTAAGGTTAACATAGTGCTTTTATTTTTTTCTCTGGTTTATTTAACGATTTATATGCACTTGTGAATCTTGCTGCAGATTCGCAACACTAGCATTAGTTTCCAGATTTTGAGTTCCTTACTAAAGGCAATGGGTAAAATCCACAAACAATTTGTGCACATGTTGCAACAGAAATGGACATGCTGCAGATTTAATGGGGTTGTCTCACTACAATTGAGTCATCTTACTTCAGTCCCGTTTTCTTGGTTTCATTTTTCAATTCAGGAAAGTGTTTACTGGCTTCTACTTGCTCCTACTGGGCTGCTGAGGACACCAGGGGCGACATGTATGAACAGGGCTGTGCCAGAAGTCTGGCCTCTTTTCAGCCCGACATCTAGCGCAGCCCCATTCGCAATAGGTTTTGACCTGCCGCACGCCAATTTCAGGCGCATTACAGAGCGCCCACGGCACTTTGTAATGCGCCTGATTTCAGGGGGTGTGCGGGAGGCGGGACGCACTAGAACCGTATGAAGCTATAGATTCTAGGCGCTTTACGACTGGAACAGGTAAACCACTATGGTGGTTTACCTAAGCCAAAATTGTCATTTCTACGCTAGAATGTGCCTAATTTATGACCCGCAGTAGAACAGGTTTATAAATCAGGAGCATTTTATACTATTTATAGGCGCACAAAAATTGGCATCTAAATGCCAGAAATCATACATGTCGCCCCAGGTCTGTAGCTATAGCGACCAGTGCTGGCAGCCTATCAGAAGAGATCAAACAGGTCTGTAGCTATTGTGACCTGAGGAGCCGATGCAGCGGATACAAGAGGGGATATCTAGGAACAGGTAGGACACTGTTAATGGGCACATATTGCAAAGTGACTTGTTTTTGCAAGATCTTTAAAATAAAAAGCAGCAATCCTTGTAGGGAGAAAATCCCTTAAGAATTCACACAGCAACTATCACAGATTTGTAAAATCTCTTCTATAGGCATGATTCTCTAATCTGATACAAAAAATCTCCAGCACTGAAGCAAAATGTGAGTGTATCCTAAGGCTAAGTTCACACGTCAAGTTTTTCCTATTGGAAAACTCCGACATAGAGTCCCAGGTAGAAATTTGAAGCGATACCTCGGATTTCTGCTGAAGATTTTAATTTGGCAGTTTTGCCACTTAATTTTGATGCACGTTAGCCCAATTTCATTCCTGCCCAAAGCGAATCCGAGCAGAATCTGCTTCAAAGAATGTAATTTTTTTTTCCCGCCCCATGGATTTGAAATCTCTGGTGTGGATAATTCGTGCTACAGTCCATAATGTGAGCTACAGAGCGGACTGCCCATTCAAGTTAATGTGACTCAGTTTGCACATGCTAAAATCCGTCATATAGACGTAACCTAAGGCCTCTCATACACAGTCTAGTTTTGTGGATGTAGTTTTTAAATAAATTGAGAAAAATGTGAAGTGCCAGCTTTATCCTATGTGCGGTGTGCACGGATATCTGCCTCAAACTTGCAGCATGATCAACATGGAAAGGCCAAAATGTGTAATCCAGCACCATCCAGACGGTTATATTAAATCGTAGCAAAATTTATTGGAAATCAATGCTCAAAACATTAGTAAAGCACACTTACATGATATGTCAGCAATGGGGAGTTGTTATGGATAGCGTATCTATCTTTGTATCTCTGGGATACCACTCCCCATTGCTGACATATCATGTAAGTGTACTTTACTAATGTTTGATTTCCAATACATTTTGCTACGTTGTAATATAACCGTCTGGATCGTGCTGGGTCACCATTTTTGGTCTTTCCAAGTTTTTAAATAAAACCTGCAATTTTTGTGTTGATTTAGAATTTTTTGGGGTTGTTTACTAACAGATTTCTTTTGATACCAAATTATGTGATCAAAGATTCCTCTTTTGGTCACGTAATTTGTAAGGTATAAAATACCTTTTTTAACAAGAAAAAAAAACATTACGGTGGTCTACTGAAAAAAAACCAAAAAACATGTGCCCAACCTTGTCGTAAAACATCTGCTTTATGTGACCATAGCCAAGCATGTCTTCTGGGCAGCATATTCCTCGTACGTATGGAGACATTTCTTCGTGCACATGGCGCATCGCTTTCTGTGGTTATGTTGATTCTCGCCGTTCTGAAACATTTAAAAAAAAAAGACAACATAATATTTTTGAGCGATGAGATGACGTCTCTGTTACGATTATTGATATTTGAAAATCTCTTACTTACTCTCTGTTGGGACCGTGGGGAAAAGCTGACTTACTGTAAATAATGCAAATGTCACATTACTGATTGTTCCAGCTCATGGCATGCAGTATATCAGTCAGCCAACGATCAAGTTAACAATATGTATTCAGCTTATGAACCACTAATAGATTTATAAAAGATGGATGAGTCAAGGCATAGACTATAAATCAGTTTTAGGTTTTTTTTTTTTGTCAGGGTAGCTGCAGGCGGCCATACATTTGTACTTTATATTGCATGGTGCCCGAATTAAAAACTTAATATATCCATTAATGATCTTACAATGTAAGCTCATTAATGAATATATTAAAGGGGTTGTCTCACTACAAGGATTGCTGCTTTTTATGTTTCCGATCTAGCAAAAACAAGTCACTTTGCAATATGTGTCCATTAACAGTGTCCTACCTAGTCCTACATATCTCATGCTGTATGGGCTGCATCAGCTCCTCAGGTCGCTATAGCTACAGACCTGTTTGATCTCTTCTGATAGGCTGCCAGCACGGTTCGCTATAGCTACAGACCTGTTTGATCTCTTCTGATAGGCTGCCAACACAGTGTCCTACCTATTCTGAGATATCCCTCTTGTATGGGCTGCATCAGCTCCTCAGGTCACTATTGTTACAGACCTGTTCAATCTCTCCTAATAGGCTGCCAGCACTGGTTGCTATAGCTACAGACCTGGCTCCTACTGCAGCTTAGTAGAAGCCAGTAAACACGCCCCTGAATTCAAAATGAAACAAAGAAAACAGAACTGAAGTAAGATGAATCAATGTAGTGAGACAACCCCTTTAAGATGTTAAAACTTGGTATTAGATTTGTTTTGTAAAAAGTACTATTAAATTGATCCAAAATAGAAGTTAATTTCCAGTATCAGCTGTGAGTACTATCTTCTGTCTTGGGCTCTTACTATAGTACTTCCCTGCATGGAACGATATTCATACCTATGTAATGTATGTAACCCCCTCGAATGTACAGCGCCCTGGAATCAATGGCGCTTTAAAATAAATAATAATAATAATAATAATACCAGGGCACGACATTTGATGATTTTTATCTGAGGAACCTTTTTTTCATGCAAAGAAGTCCCCAAGTAACTTGAAAGGAGGCGAGCTGCTCGGACTCCCATTTGGTGGAACCTCATGCACTTTGTATGTGTTGTACCATAGCTTGTACAGCTTCCAAAGGTGAGCCATACCAATATCTCCATTTATCTACATCCAAACGATATCACATGAAGTGCGCTTTGCCCTGTCCCCCTCTTTTTGTATTGTACTATTCAGCACATCTTTTGAATTGTACTAGAATCTGCTGTAATACGACAGATTATAGAACATGTTCTACTTTTTTTTTTGAGGACAGCGGTTTTGAAGTCCAGCAGTAGAAAATCCAAGCTGTGTAAACTACAGGTCGGATTTTCTATTGAGGTCTATGTGGACTGGTTTCGTTAGATTTTTGCGGATTCTAAATACTGAATCAACTTAAAAGTCGAACCAAAAACCAGTGCTGTGTAGGCAAGGCCAAATCCTTAGGGTTTGTCCCCACGGCACAGATTAATGCTGGGTTGAAAAAACGTCTGAAAACCGTCATGCAACGCTACCCAAAAGACTTTAATAGAAAATCCGTGCAGCAGTCCCCACTGCACGGATTTCCGGCTGGAAAGTTTTTGACACCGCCGGCGTTCCTACAAAACGTAGAACATGTTCATTCATTCTTCCGCCCGGTTTTCGGGCAGAAGATGAACATGTGGGTGCGAAGGGAGTCAGCTTGAATCCACAAAACGTGGACAAAAGCCGCCCCTCTGCGTGACTAAAAAAAAAAAAAAATGAGTAAAAACGACCGGTATTTGGTCTTTGCCGTGTGATCGCACCCTTTGTGTACATGCAGTGAATACATCAAACATACAGCACAAATGTGATGTTTGCCTAGCCTGATCTGCGTCTTGTCTATCTGACAAGGTTTTCGTCATAGAATATGAAACCACGTCAATAAGTGATGCAAAGCGTTCATTGCATAGTTGAAATTACGCACTTGCTAGTGTGTAAATTCAACGCAAAATCAAAAACGACACTTGGTGCCTGGGGCAGATTTCTCGCTCCAATACTTTATTATTTCACGGACCGTATACGCCTGAAAATTGACATGTCAATTATTTTAAGGCGCGCCAAAAATTACGACAGTAAAATACGCGTCGTATGAATGATAGTGCGAATTTTACACTGGAGACTATGAGCAGTGTTTCTAACATTGTTTTGGGTGTATTACAGTGCGAAATACATGCCAAAATACAGCATGTAAACATACCTTAAAGGGGTTTTGCCAGGACGTGCCTTATCTGCTAGGAATCAAATGTAAACCAGCCATGCTGAGCTAAGAGAGAGAGAGACACAGCCAGAGCACAGAGCCGTGCATAAGGGATCGTGTGAAGTGTTCACTCAAATAAGCTACAACTAGTGGATTCTGTATACAAAAGACAACAGCTTTTCTCCACAGCAGCTTAAAAGCTTCTTCATGTTCCCTGTCATCAGATAAAGCAGGGATCTACTCAGATAATCACACTACAACTAGTGGATTATGTATACAAAAGACAACATATTTCTACCCGGTGCCTTGAAAGCTTCTTCAGCTCCCTTTCATCAGATAAGAAGTGTGCTATGCGCAAGCCCGGCCAGCAGCTCTTGTCAGGTCGTATCTAATAGAAGCTTTTAAGTAACTAAGGGCAGGTAAGGCGGCCTTTAGCTCCCTCAGGCTGCAATATTTGTAATCACATATATTTAGAAAAGTGATTAAATACCCATTTTGGAGGATCCCACGTCAACATTACATCGTGGCAAAACCCCTTTAAGACTATATATCACTGATATAAAAAACGTCTGTGATGGAGCAGTTTTTTTTTTGATAAAACAAACACATTTTTTGTACCATTTTACCTGGTATAATAAATACATTTTCTCTGATATTTAAAACGATCTAATGTAAAAATTACATAAAAATTAAGACTTATGTATCACGAAAAAAAGGTGAAAAAAATAACTGATTGTGAAAAAGCGTCATAGCTTTCATACCTGTGTGCACTATGGAATGTGAGCCTGGTCAGGAAGGGGGTGAATGGCCCAGTCAGGAACAGGTGAACATATGGAATTTGGATGCCCAGTGCGAATTACATTCCTCGATTGGAACATCACGTAAACATAAAATGTAAATACAGCAAAAGCTTTATATTTATAATGATATTTATACCAGTTTTTTGGCGGAAATAAGCTGAAAAATATGACGCCATGCTTTCACAATCTTTGGCGCCACTTTTTTATTTAGAAATTTTCAACAATATTTTTATTTGGAAAAATGTCAAAAAGCAATGCCTGGTTCAACCTTGATTTACACCAAGACTACATTCATCAACAAGATGTGAGCCCTACTCTCAGTGCACTGGAGCAGAGAATGCTGCAACTGGCACCTTACAGTATTTAATTTAAAAAAAAAGTACATTAGCCACCATTTCTACAATTTACGGTAATATATATATTTTTTTTTTCTTGGGCTGACCTGGAGACAAGTATTTATTTTACATAACATAAAATTACTTTTAGAAATATTCTGTGTTCTTTCCACCATTTTATTCACCATGAAAAATATCTGAAAAATATATATGTGTGTGTATATATTTATATATGTATACTTTTGTTGCTTGGGTGACATATATATAAGTATGTGTGTATGTGTATATATATATATATATATATATATCTGCTGCGTGGGTGACATGTGTGTGAGTATATATAGCTGCTGCGTGGGTGATATATATGTATAAATTTATATTGTGTTTGTGTATTGTAAGGCCCCAAAGGGCAAGGTGATAAACGGGGTATACATAGGCCCCAGAGTTCTCGCTCAGGTATGGCGAGAGTAATACAGGTCACCGAGAGACCTGGCCTCGGTGGGGTAGAAGCCGTCACTTCATTTGTGTCAGCTGCTTTAGGCGGTTGGCACATGTTTGTCAAAGTAGTTTAGCTGTGGAAACACAGCTTAGTCCAGGTCCGGCTTTTATCGGGAGCAGTCAAAGAGTTGGGTGGGTGGCTGCTCCCCCAGGTTCCAGTCCCGGGTTTTTGTCTGGTTTGTATAAGCCCAGCTAGTCAGATGACTGGGGGGGTGTTCCGCTTTACAGGCCAGGAATTGGGCCCAGGGGGTCCCACCACAATCGCCAAAAAAGACAGTAGAAAGGGAGATTTTGTTTATTAGGGGCCGGACGAGCAGGGTTTTTTTTTTTGTATATTTTTTTGTAGGCGTGGGTTTGGCTACCATTCGCACAAAAAACCCCCGGCAAAAACCGGGCTTCTGCTACAAAGCTTGTCTCCATTTGCCCTGCGACCTCGCTGACCACCGAGTTTTCCCCCCTTAAAATTTTGGGGTGGAGGATGGGGGAAATTCTTTTAAGAGACTGTACTCTTGGGGGAGACTTACACCCTTTTAACGGGGACAGTTTAAAAAACCAATGCCCGGAAAAAAGGCAGCCACACCGTAAAAAACCCGGGAGAGGGGCGAGCCTGGGGGAAAGCTAATCAAACAGTGGTGCATTCAAACCTCCCCCTACAACAAGCCTTTACTCCCGCAGCAAAAAACCCAAACGCCCAGCAACGGGTGTGCATGGGGAAGCCATAAAGGCGCAGGGGTTAAAACCCAAACCCTGCTGTTGGGGGGTTTTCCCCAGAGAGGGGATAAGGGGGGCAGCAACAGGTAATCAGTCCCTGCAACAAGAGATACAAGCCTTAGAGAAAGAAAAGGGGGTTTGGACTCAGGGGTTGAAAGGGGGAACCCCGACAGCCCGTGCAGAGCGGCTCGGGGAAAATTTGCCCGGCGGGGATGCCGTCGAGGCCTATCTGTGCACGTTCGAGAGGTCGCTGGGGGGAAGCAACTCCCCCAAGCCAATGGGGGCGTGGGCCCCCTTTTTGCGGGGGAAAACCCCCGAAGGCATACTTTTATTTTCAGGTCCAGGATCCAAAAAATCTATACCAAGCTCTGGGGAGAGATCCTGGGCGTCGGGGTGGAGTAACCTTGGCCCGTTCGGGCACAGCGTGTGTACTCCCGGGAGTAAAACCCGAACAAACCTTTCGCGGGTTTTACAATTTAAAGACCGTTTCCCTTGCAACAAGTGGCTGCAGCCAGAGGAGCTGGGCTCCCCACAGATCGGTCGAAAAGGGTGGTTTTTGGTGTGGGCCGCTTCATTCTCCCTGCCTGTGAGGATTCAACGCTGCCCAGGATCACCCATCCCAAAAAAGGGGGATGAGCTGGTGTCCCTCGTTTGGGGCGTTTTACCGCCAAAAGGATTCTACAGGATTTTATGCCCCCCGGGGAAACCAAAAACGACCATCACTGGTAAAAAAATGTTCCTATTCTAGGGGGGGGGGGCCCGTATTGGGAAGGGGGGGGCATCTTTTCGAGCGCACCCGGGAAACGGAGCCAAATCCCAAAAAGGGGCCCTACTACTAGGCCCCATGGCCATGTTTTTCTGGCCCCTTTCCAGGGGCCTTGGGGAAAGTGGCTTCTAAATGCCCTCCCAAAATGGGGCCCATGGGGTTGTGACCCGGGGGAAAGGTTCAGGTCATATTATGCCGGCCTGCTTTTTGGGGCCCAAAAGGGGCAATATGGGCATACATGCCCAAACCCCCCGTTTTTTGGGGGGGGGGGCCCGCTATTTGGGTCCCCCCCCCGCCCCCCCGGGGGGGAAAGGCATTCCTCCCCGGGGCCTTTAAAATTTCCCCGGCGCAAGGTTGCCCCTGGTGGGGCTACTCTTGCGCCGCCGGGGCCCCTCCTACAGGCGGTTTAACGGCCCCCAGCGGCCGCTCACCCGTCCCCCGGTTTCATGTGGGGGGGAGGAGGAGGGGGGAAACGCTCCCCCCCTCCCTCCTCTCCCCCGATGTACGGGGCCCGGGGGTGTGCCCCGCACATACAGGTCAGAGGCGCAGGGGGGAAATGCGCGCGGTTTCCCGGGGGGTGAAGGGGCTGCTCCACTTTTCCCCTTTTCGCCGTGAAAAAGATCGGGAGGGGCTGGCCACGCTGCAGGACCCGGGAAGGTAAGTGGAAATTTTATTATTTTATTTTTATTTTGCTTTTGGGGGCTTACCGGCAACAAAGGGGGCCTCCTGGGAAAAGAAAGGGGGGCCCCCTGGAAAAAGAGGGGGCCCCTACCTTTGGGAAAAGAGGGGGGACTAAACCCGGGAAAGAGGGGGTCTACCCGGCAACCGATGGGGCACTAATTGGGAACAAAAGGGGCCCCCCTGGCTAACAGATGGGGGCACTACCTGGCCCCAAAAGGGGGCACTACCTGGGGTAACCCGAGGGGGCACTCCCGGCTAAAAGATGGGGGCCCAAATGGCTAACAGAGGGGGGAAACTACCCGGTAAAGATGGGGAATTTTAATGGCTAACAGATGGGGGGACTACCCGGCTAACGATGGGGCACTACCTGGCTAACAGATGGGGGGATACCTGGCTAACAGAGGGGAAAAATTTTCCTGGGTAAAAAGAGGGGGGCACAAACCCGGCTAAAAGATGGGGGCATACCTGGCTAACAAATGGGGCAAATACCTGGCTAAAAAGGGGACATTACCTGGCCCAACCCAAAGGGGAATCTACCTGGAAAAACCCAAGGGGGCAAATACCTGGCAAACCAAAAGGGGGGACTATGGCAACAATGGGGGCACCTACCCGGTAAAAAAAGGGGGCACCCACCTGGCTAACCAAAAGGGGGGATCTTCCGGTTTCAAAAGGGGGGATCTACCCGGCTACCAAAAATTTTGGTCTACCTGGGTACAGAGGGGGGACTACTTGGCTTTAAAGGGGGGTTTTACCCGGGCCGTAAGGGGCACTACCCGGTTATGGGGGCACTACCTGGCTTTACGGGCATCTACCTGGTTTTTTTCCAAAAACCTTTGCGTTTGGGGGAGTGGGTGGGGTTTTTTTTTAAGGGGGGGTGGTACCGACAAAATGGGCGTTTTTCCCTTTCAAATTTTTGCCCACTAAGTTCCCCCGCTTTTTTTTTTTCGAAAGGGGGAACTATGAATATGGGTGACCCGAGGGGTGCCCCGTCAGAGTGGAGGGTTTATCCAGTAAAAGGCCCCCCCGGACTCGGGGAGTCTAGTACCTGCAGCTAAAATTTCCGACCCGCTTTGGGGGTTTAATTTTATTATGGGGAAAATTAAGGACTACCCCCAGGGCCGTGGCCCAAGTGGGGGACCCCCCTTTTGGGCGGGTGACCAGAAGGGGGTGTTGTAAAAGAACTTGAAACCCCAAGTTATTTTTTGGCCCGGGATTTTCCCAAAGGTTCGGGAAACTTTAAAAAAAAAAAAAAGAAGCAAAGCAGGGTGTGTAAGCCCCGGGTCATCCTTTCAAATGTGTATAACCATGTCACATAAAAAAATGGGGGCCCCCCGAATAGGGGTTTGTTTTTCCCTTTGGGAGGTCCTGGCAGGGGATTCAATAAAACCCCCCCCCAGAGATTAATTTTCCCAAGTTTGAAAATCCCCGGGGAAAAATTTTGGGTTTACTGAGCATTTTAAGGGACCCTAACTTAGTGAAGGGCCTTTAAAAGGTTAAGGTTATAAAAGGCGCCCTCCAAGCCCCTTTGACATGGTTGGTGTACCCCCATTTTGCAGCCCAAAAAGACCCCCCTTTTATAGAGTAAAAAAGACTCCGCTGAGGATAGAGCTTTGGGGTGCCCCAATCGAATTTTCACTCGGTTTTTTGGAAAGCTGGGTCTTTCCCCTTGTGCTGGAGGGGCCTAGGGGGGGAAAAAAACCCGGGGAACTTTATGACCCGGAATTTTTTCGGGCCGGGGAAATTTCAAGCCCAAGAGGACTTTCCCAGCCCGTCCCAAATGCCAAATTAATCCCCCACGGCCCCCAAATTCCCGTAATCCAGGGTTTCCCATACCAAATTGGGCCCCTTTTCCAAACGAAACCGCCATGGCCCTTTAGTGGGCCCACCCCCAAAAATCAGCAAGGGGTCCCCAGCACTTTATTGGTGCGGGAATTATGCCACCCGATACCCAAAACCCCACCCCTTTCTTAGAAATACGCCCATCCAAATTTCATTGCACTTTAGCTTTTACAGATGTTCACCAAAAAGGGACCCCTAAAGAAAATTTTGGGACAGACCAGGAAGGGCCCTTTATGTAAAAAAATTCCCAAAGAGCTTTGTCGGTCCTAAACCATCCCCCCATCTGCGTACGTCAGTGTACCTTCCCCCAGAGGATGGCCTGGAAAAAAGGTTTTAACCGAACTCTAAAAGGGATGCTTAAAAAGGAAAGGGGACAAAGAGGGGAAAGGGGAATGGGACCGTTTGTTCCCAATTTAATTTTTTTCCATCCGAGGGGGGTCCCGCAGGCGTCCACGGGTTTCCCCCCATTTGAGCTGCTGTATGGTAGGCATCCCGGGGGGCAAATTGCCCTTGGCAAAGGGGAAAACCGGGGGAACAGGAGAAAACCCCCACACGAGTGTTTATAAAACCCATAGCGGGCCCTGCAAGACAGGTTTTAGGCAGTCATGCCAATCGAAAAAGAGCAAAATTCACCCAAGCTCGGGAAAAGAAAGGGCCAGATTATAAAAATAGGCCCTGCAGGGTCAGGCCCTTTTTAAAACCGGGGGAAAGGGGGTTTTTTTGGTTTTAGCCCCCGACCGTAGAGAGAAAAATTTCCTCGTAAGTGCAAGGCCCAATGAGGTCAGGGAAAAAGTAAGTAAAGGTAAATTAAAGGGTGTACACCGGGGGAAAAAAAAGGGCCCTAAAAATTTCCCACATCAACTTACAAAACCCGGAAGGGAAACAGAGAGGTTCTTACAGCGGGACGGGGAGGGCCAAGAAAGTCCCCACCCTGTTTTACCCAAAGGTCTTTATATCACAGTCTTTGGGCAGCAGTTCGGGAAAAGGGGGGGCCCAGAGATTTCCGCAGAGGAATAGAGGCCCTTCTCAAAAATTTCCAGGTAGGACAAATATTTTTTGAGCAGGGACATTGTGACAGACCCGGGCCCAAAAAAGGTGAGGCTGAGGCCGACCCATTCCCAAGAAGCTAGAGGAAGGTTTATCTCAGAGGAGGTACAAAAAATTTTTTTCCCCTTGGGAGTTATAGAGAGGTCAAAAAGGGGCGGGTCAAGTCCATTTTTTCCTCACCCCTAAACCCTTAAGGCCTCTCAGGTTTTGAAACCGATTTTCCGGAGGTTAAATGAGGTGTCAAAGTTGACCCCTTACCCTCCCAAGGGGGCGAATTGTTTAAACGGCGGGGGCCCTGCAAAAATAAAATTACTCCCCTTTACCTGCCCAAAAAATTTCTGGCAGTCCCAAATTACCAAGGGGGCGAGAGAAAAAAAGGGGCTTTTTCTACCCCTTTGATGGTATTTTCATTTACATAGTCTTTTTTTTGGCCTACATGGGGCCCCAGCCACTTTTCAAAGCCCTTATGGTTTATAACCCTAGGGCCCCACAGAGTTTATCCCCAGCGGCCTACTTAATTTAGGGGGTCATTTTTTTGCACAGACTGGGAATCGCATCTAAGTAAGGGAAAGGGAGTGGTAGAATCCATCCGCGAGGCTGGTATGACGGCAAACCCCCCCCAAAGTGTTCGATTTGGTCTTGAGGACTCGTACTTGGGTTTTCAATATTGGATTTGGGGGTTTTTAAACCACAAAGGAAAAAAGTGGAGGCCATTAAAAACCCGGCCCCCAAACCCGTCTCAAAAAAGAGGGGGAGGGCTTTTTAGGGACGGGGGAATTATCGAAGGTTTGTTTCCCAAAATTTTTCCCCCATCGCAGCCCCCCGAAGACCCTTTTTAAAAAACCAAAAAGGGTTTAAAAAGGGGTGAAAAGTCGAAGGGAAACCTTCCCCGGGAAAATTTAAAAAAGGGGGTTTTTTGGGGGGGAGGTTTTTTAAAGGCCTGTTAAAAGGGGGGTTTTAAAGGGGTTTTTTAATGGGAGACCTTAATGTTGGTCTTGGGAAGGGATTTCCCGTCCCCAGGTTTGTTAATGGTGAAGAAAACCCAGTGGTCTACCTAAGCCAGAAAAACTAACCCCGGGGAGAAAAAAAATTTCGCCCTAATTGAGGGGAGTCCTGGCTCTTAATGGGTAATTGAAATCCCTTTAAAGGGACTACTTTTTTTGGGGAGTCCCAATTAAGGGGTTTGGGC
Organism: Phyllomedusa bahiana; assembly: GCA_025379985.1. NCBI lineage: Eukaryota > Metazoa > Chordata > Amphibia > Anura > Hylidae > Phyllomedusa > Phyllomedusa bahiana. Next base: position 103,552 of record JAODAL010005009.1, read on the forward strand.
ACCGAAACACTAACCCTTTTAAAAGGGGGGCCCCGAATAAAGGGGAAAAATGCAAAGGGGTTTCCCCGGTGGGTTTTTTGCCTTACAGGGGCTAAAAAAATTTTTTTTGGGGGAACATTGTCCCGGGTTTTCAGCAAGGCAATGCGGACGCTTGTCAGGGTCCATTGTCTGGGAAAGGGACAGTGGGGCTCCCGCCACGGGGCGAGCAAGGGGGGGGTATGTAAGGCCCCAAAGGGAAAGGGGGATAAACAGGGGTTTTCATAGGCCCCCGATTTTTCCGCTCAGGTATGGGGAGAGGAATAAGGTCACCGAGAGACCCCGGCCCCCGGTGGGGTTTTAAAACCCTAAATTCTTTGTTTTCGCTGGGATTAGGCGGTTGGCACATGTTTGTCAAAGAAATTTTTGCCCGTGGGGAAAAACGCTTTTTCCCCGGGTTTCCCGGCCCTTTTTCCGGGGGCAGTCAAAGGTTGGGGGGTGGTGCTTTTTCCCCCGGTTCCCTGCCAGGGTTTTTTGTCTGGCCCGTATAAATCACTAGTCACTGACTGGGGGTGTGTCCCAGTTTTCAGGCCAGGAAACTGGGCCCGAGGGGGCTACACCAAAAAGCGCCAAAAATACCAGCAGTAGTAAGGGAAAGACTTTTGGTTTTGTTAGTGCCGGACGAGCAGGAGTTTTTTTTTTGGGGATATTTAATTTTTCGGACGTTTGTTTGGCTACCATTGCAAAAATTTAAAAGCCGGATTAAAAAAACCGGGCTTTTGTACAAGCTGTTCCCGTTTTCTCCCTTTGCCCTGGGAAACCCCGCTGTACCACCCAGCTTTCCCCCCCTTTCAGTATTTTTTTATATATTTTATTTAAACTTTCCTACTGCATGGGTGAAAATTTTCGTGTGGGGTTTTATATATATATGTATATATTTGCTGTGTGGGTAACATATATGTGTCTATGTATATATATCTGCTGCGTGGGTGACATTTTTATGTGTTTTTTGTAATATATCTGCTGCATGGGTGATATATATATTTATAAATATATTTATTATAATATATATATATAAAATATATATATATATATAAAATTTTGTTGTGTATATATTTTTGGGGATTAGCGGGTTTAAGGGCAAAGGGACAAGCGGGTTGGTTACAACAAAAAAAAAAGGGTTTTTTTTCAACGGCCCAAAAAAAAACGCCAAAAAAGCGAAAGGGGCCCATTCCCGGGGGCTTACCGCCCGCCATTTAACGGCAACAACTAGCTTAAAAATTTAGCATCAGAACAGGGAACAAAACGTATACTCCACCGTGTAGCTGGTGAAGTCCCTAGGTCGCAGACCCACCGGTCTGGTTCAGTGGTCAGTAGCACCCTCTGGAGAAAAGGGCTCCCAAACACTATTTAATATCAGGTTGTTTTTCTCCCCTGATACCTCCTGCACAGGCTTTAAAGGCCCAGGAACACTAGTAAAGCCTGGACCGGAGGAGTGAACAGCCACCCTCCCACACTACAGCAGCTATACTAAACTACACAAACATAAGTAACCTATGGTTACTTATCTAGACTGCCGTCTTTTCCCCCACCAAGATCTGGTTCCTTGGTGGCCCCAATAGTGCAGTTCTCCTGCTACCACTCAGTTGTTTGGAAAGGCCGGGATGTACCACTGGACCGGCCTCCCTGACATCCCTGGAACTTCCATACCGCTTGCAACATCCTACCATGCACATATTTCCCGTCCACTATCTTTCCTGGTGGTTGCTTACTATATATATATATATATATATATATATATATATATATATATATATATAAACACTCACAGGCCACTTTATTAGGTACACCTGTCCAACTGCTCGTTAACACTTAATTTCTAATCAGCCAATCACATGGCGGCAACTCAGTGCATTTAGGCATGTAGACATGGTCAAGACAATCTCCTGCAGTTCAAACCGAGCATCAGTATGGGGAAGAAAGGTGATTTGAGTGCCTTTGAACGTGGCACGGTTGTTGGTGCCAGAAGGGCTGGTCTGAGTATTTCAGAAACTGCTGATCTCCTGGGATTTTCACGCACAACCATCTCTAGGGTTTACAGAGAATGGTCCGAAAAAAGAAAAAACATCCAGTGAGCGACAGTCCTGTGGGCGGAAATGCCTTGTTGATGCCAGAGGTCAAAGGAGAATGGGCAGACTGGTTCGAGCTGATAGAAAGGCAACAGTGACTCAAATAGCCACCCGTTACAACCAAGGTAGGCAGAAGAGCATCTCTGAACGCACAGTACGGCCAACTTTGAGGCAGATGGGCTACAGCAGCAGAAGACCACACCGGGTGCCACTCCTTTCAGCTAAGAACAGGAAACTGAGGCTCCAATTTGCCCAAGCTCATCGAAATTGGACAGTAGAAGATTGGAAAAACGTTGCCTGGTCTGATGAGTCTCGATTTCTGCTGCGACATTCGGATGGTAGGGTCAGAATTTGGCATCAACAACATGAAAGCATGGATCCATCCTGCCTTGTATCAACGGTTCAGGCTGGTGGTGGTGGTGTCATGGTGTGGGGAATATTTTCTTGGCACTCTTTGGGCCCCTTGGTACCAATTGAGCATCGTTGCAACACCTTGTGGAATCTATGCCACGAAGAATTGAGGCAGTTCTGAAGGCAAAAGGGGGTCCAACCCGTTACTAGCATGGTGTACCTAATAAAGTGGCCGGTGAGTGTGTATATATATATATGTATGTATATATGTATATATATATCTGCAGGTGGGTGACACATATGTGTGTATGTATGTATATATATATATATATATCTCTGCTGTGTGGGTGACACACGTGTGTGTGTGTGTGTGTGTGTGTGTGTGTATATACATATATATATATATCTGCTGCGTGGGTGACACATGTGTGTGTGTGTATATATACATATATATATATCTGCTGCGTTGGTGACACATATATGTGTATATATACATATATCTGCTGCGTGGGTGACACATATATGTGTGTGTGTGTATATATATATCTGCTGCGTGGGTAACACATATATGTGTGTATGTATATATATATATCTGCTGCGTGGGTGACACATATATGTGTATATATATATATATATATCTGCTGCGTGATGACACATATATTTGTGTGTGTATAGATTTATATCTGCTGCGTGGGCGACACATATATGTGTGTATATATACATATATATGCTGCGTGGGTGACACATATATGTGTGTGTGTATATATATCTGCTGCGTGGGTGACAGATATGTGTGTGTGTGTGTGTGTGTGTATATGTATATATATATATATATATATATATATATATGCTGCATGGGTGACAGATATATGTGTGTGTGTATATATAAATATATCTGCTGCGTGGGTGACAAATATATGTGTGTATGTATATATATATCTGCTGTGTGGGTGACATTTTTTTTTTACCATAAAATAATTTAATTTTATAAATTTTATATCTTCTTTCCATTGTTTTATGCACCACAAAATAATTAACGTAAAACCGACAAGGAGAAATGACAAAATGGCATCCATTTCAAAAACACAGCTTCATTTGCCTATTGCCACTTCCTACTCTAAACTCCCTTATCAGCCCCAATTTTTGCTAATAACCATGACTTTCTCTCTGTCTCCTATGTGGTTGCTGTAATATTTTCCGATCACGCCTGATAACTATGGCTGAGGAGTACAGCTGCGGAGTCTGGCTGCAGTGCGCTTCCCCTGCGGCTCCTTCCCGCCCTTTTCCTGTCAGCAGCGGCTCCCGGCGTCTTCTTCCCACAATGCACTGCGGCGCAGAAAAGGCGGGAAACACCTCCGCAGTTCTGTCAGCGAGAGACTGAGGGAGAACCGACGACGTCCTGAGGTAAAATTATAATCCGCAGCCACCAAGGTTGTTACAGCCGTGAAGCAGCAGGAAGGAGTGAGGTAAAAATGATTAAACAAAGTCAATTTGTAACTCAGTTTATCTATAGTGGCTGTTACAATTCTGAGCAATTGCTCTCTGTTATCAGACGTCATGTGATGAGGCGGCAGAGGATCGGGGACTAATGGCTGTCAGGAGCTTCAGGTAAAATATCAGCTCTAATTCATGTAATGTTCTCAAAGTCATAACTGCTGATTAGTGTTGTTTTTAGAGATTTTTTTTTTTTTTTTTTTATAACATATTTTATTCGGTATCAAAATGAGACATGAAAATTACGTTTACACATTAATATATCAAAGAGAGATACCTACATTTTGAAATATAAACATGTGAATGGATATCATTGCAATGAGTCAGAGCATGTCTGATGCACATTACTACATAGTACTTATTGTTCCACTCCAAAGCTTTCCAGTCATTAGAGTCTTTTCCAGGCCCTCGGGCCAATCGTGGGAACTTTACACAATAATTGACCAACTCGGATTGAGTAAAGATATGAACAATAACATAAGCTGCAAACAAGTAAACATATAACAGCCAGGAAAACACCAAAAGCTCTTTATCACTCTTATACACATTAATCTCTAGTTTCATTTAGTGGTTGTAGTCTACCTAAGGACCCCATCTGAGCCTCCGACAAGAACCATCTCGTATATTTGAAGATGTTTATCAAATTATCTATCTCCTGCTGGGAGTAAAACCTCTCCAGGAAAGAACTCCACTTTCTAAAGAAGTTTTTGGTCATTTCTTCTTTGTGACGCTCCACATATAGCTGATCTGCTATGGCGTAAATTTTGGTTTGACCTATCACCATTGCTATGTTTGGGACCTCCTGATTCAGCCACCTGGACAAGATGCACCTTTTTGCCACCATTAAAATAATATGTAATATGGCTGGTAGCCCTCTCCATCGTTGTTCCGCTACTCTCATCAAATGTCTCTTCCATGTAACAGAATTTACGGGGAACATAATTATCCCCCCTTTCCATAAAAAAGACAAAAGCCCCTAACCGCCCCCCAAAAACACCTGTACCCTTGGGCAGTCCATAGGCCATGAATAAATCGACTACCCTAAAGACATTTGGGAAAGCTGTCATTAAAATCGAAAACCCCGGTGAAGGGGGAAATACAAATGCGTAAGGGCTATGAAAAATTTTTAAAATACTTTTCGCGCCATCTTTCTTTGATAATGTGTTTTGCTGAAGGGGCCATTTTCACACTTTTTAAAATGGGCCTTTTTGGGGTCCGTAATTCGCGCCGAAGTGCGCCAATTACGGCCGAAAACGGCCCATTATTAGGGTAATTCACAGTTCCATAGAGAACTATTGTTTACTTCCCCCTCCCCCCCTCCGCCCGGAACCCCCCCCCCCCGGCCGGGTGGGGAGAAATTGACATTCATTTTCTGGGGCGTAAACCCCCGCACAATGACTGTCTATGGGCCGGCGAAGTGCCGGCCCCCAGCTTAAACCCCCCCGCCCGCCCCCCCCCCCGCCACACGCGTAATTGCGGGGAAATTTAAAACCCCCGCAATTAAGCCGGTTTTTGAAATAGCCTACCCCCACCCTCACATCTCATTCATTCCTCTCTGCCCCCATTGCCCATCTCCTGAAACCGTCGCCGCGTCAATTTGTCACGGGCCGGCGCCGCTCCCCGGCCCCGGGCCGCGGCGCATCCGTGGTCCCCCTCCCGGGCTCTCCGGGTCGGGTCCCCCTGCCGGGGGAAAACACCCGGGGGGCTGCGTCTGCCGTGGATTCCCTGACCGCGCCCTTCCGTCCGGGGCGCCCTCGCCGGCCGAGGCGCCGGCCTGTGTCCAAAGGGCCGCGCGCGCCGTTCCCGGGGTTTTAAAAGGGGAGCGCCCTGTTTATTGCTAATTGCCAGGCGCTTCCCCTACTTAAGGATACCCCCCACTATCACCCTTGCGGATCTAGAGCCCCCCGTGCCCAGTGAAAGCTTTCCCAAAAACATACTCTCGCCTTACCGTTACCAACCCCCTCCTAACTTTCTCAACCCGAACCTCTGCCCCCCTCCCTGCCTCCGCCTGTCTACACCACGAACCTCTGCCCCCTCCCACCTTCTGCCTGCCCCCGACTACGATTCCACTTAAGATTCTGTACCACGCTGCACCCGTCTGCCACCTCAAGCACGTCACGTCAGGGGGGACGACCTGGTAGCCTCCCCGCAGCAAGTCCATCCCCTTTGCGGGGGGCTCTGGTGAAAAAAACCGGGGGGTACTTTGATTCCCTTCCCTGGGGTGGCTTACTATCACGTTGCGGTGGTCCAGTGGATCCACTCCCACCCTTACAATATTTATATCTTGTCCCTTATATTTTCGTATATTGGCTTTTTGGGCTTCCTGGTGGTTCTAAAACCTATAAGCCTGTCAAAGGGATTTCTGGATCTTTCTTTACTGATGTTCTGAATTCTCGCAGTGCAGAAAATTAATTTGTAATACTGTAAAACTTAAGAACCTGGGGGGGTTATGCCTGTTTTGATACCTCAAAAGTTTTTAAATCTATTTTTCCCCTGATGAAAAAAATGCATCACCGAAGAAAATCCGGGAGCCTCCCCCCTCCGAACCATCCGTGTTTTTTTCCCCCCTGAAATTCCCCCGACCCATAGGGGGAAATTTTTGAGATTCGGTGGGGCAGACCATAGCGTTTTCCCTTTAAATTCCCCCCATTTGCTACCCTGTCTTTTTAAAAAATGGGAAATTTTTCGACAGTGGGATATTTCTGTTTGCAGATGTAATAAAAATTGTAGCTTTACCCCAGCCAAACTTTCTTTCCCGCCCCAGTCTGATGAAATTTGGGTTTTTTTTTATCCAGTCCGGATGTCCTTGACAACCGCAAAGTTTAACTCCTTAAATTTTTGGCATATTTTGTCCCACCTCAATTTCAAGGATTGTATTTTTTTATGCTAAAACCCAGGCCTTTTTCCGCCATATGAACTTAGAGACCATATTATTAAAATCTCTTGACATCTAGTGACGCAAAAAAATAGGAAAAGTCTGTAATGGAGACGGGGAAAGAAAACATTTAACAGGTATCCTACCCAAAAAAAGCCCAAAGGGGGGTCCCCCAAACCGGAGCTCCTTTTTTATTTTTTTCGAAAAGTGGAGATAATTTAGGTTAAAAGTATGAAGAGGAAAGCCCTATTTTTATTTCCCCAATATTTGATATGTTCTTTTGCTACCTTGATTCCGGTCACCTTTATTCTGGCCGTCTCCCCATATGTCCCCCCCTATCCATAATAGTTCGCATTTGTCTCGAGTAATATGGTATCCTGAGAATACCCCAAATTGTCCAATCAGATCTAGCACTGCTTGTAGTTGTGACCCAGGATTATTCAGGAAAAGGTGCACATCATCTGCAAAGGCGGTTATTTTTAGTTCCTTTTTTCCAATTGCTATGCCCTATGGGATTGCTCTAGAGTGCGCAGTAGAGGCTCTAGTGTAAGGTTAAACAGCAGGGGTGACAACGGGCACCCCTGCCTTGTGCCCTTCTGCAAAGTGAAAGTGTCGGACCTAAAACCAGGTGTGTAAACAAGGTGTTTATAAAGGTTCGTATTTCCCTTGTGAGTCTAAATTCATCCAACACCATGTAAAGCTAGCGCCATCTCAGGCTGGCAAAGGCTGTTTCTGTGTGTTGTGACACCAAAGCCTTTGTTATCCTTGCCCCCTTTTCATGTGCATCCAGGGCTCCCAAGACCTTTCTAAAATTGGTCACCGCAGCTCTGCCTTTGACAAATCCTACTTGCGCTTGCCCTATTAAACTGGGGAGTATGCCCGCAAGTCTATTAGCCATTATTTTAGATACTAATTTTATATCCTGGATAATAAGAGAGATTGGCCTGTAGGACTCTACTTTAGTTAGGTCTCTACCTGGTTTGGGTAATATTTTTATAAAGGCCATATTGGCCTCATCCGGAATGTCGTTTCCTACTAGTAGGGTTGAATAATATTGGACTAAGGTAGGTGCCACCTGGGCCTGTAAAATTTTATAAAATTAAGATGGGTAGCCATCCGGTCCTGGCACTTTTCCTGTGTTCAATGATTTTATTGTCATTTGGACCTCCTCGATTGTGATTGGGGCATTTAAGAGCTGTCTCTGATCCTCCGATAATTTAGGAAGATGGCAACGTTTTAAGAATTCAGCTCCCCGCTCTCTCGCATCCTGGCATATCCTGATATAATTTTTTATAGTATTTCTGGAAATAAAGTGTTTATTTCCTTCGGATTAGATATAAGGTTTCCCTCACTATTTTTTAAAGATACAATCCCTCCGTGCCCCCTCCTAGCCTTTGCTAACCTTGCCAATAGCTTTCCTGATTTATTCCCGAACCGAAAAAGCTCTGCCTCGAATCTTGTTCTATGCAGATTATTTCTTCTCTCTAACCATACTTCAAACTTCTTTTTCGCCTCCTGCCAGAGTTGTTTATTGGACAAAGAAGCATCCTTCGCAAAAGCTGAATATGCTGCTCTGAGCTGATTGCTGAATTCCATATATTTCTTTTGCACTATTTTCTTACAGTGAGAGACGTGACTGATTAGTCTGCCTCTGATGACCGCCTTGGCTGTTTCCCAAAATAGTCGCGGATTGTTGCTATGGTCTGCGTTTGTGGATTCATATTCTAGCCACCATCCTTGTACCATTTCTTTAAATGTATAATCTCCTGCCAAGGATACTGGGAATCACCAAATGAAATCGTGGCCCTTGGCAAAAGTCTCAGCCAAATCTATCACCATGGGCGCGTGATCTGAGATAATGATATCTCTAATATCTACTGCTAGGACCTTATCTATCTGACCAGGTAATTGTCAATACGGGACCACGATTGATGTGCATGTGAGAAAAATGTATATTCCCTACTATCTGGATGCGTTAAACGCCATATGTCTACCAGATCAGTGGTTTCACTAAAATTTTTAAGACCACTATCATTTGATACTTTGTTGATTATAGGAGATCGTTTGCGGTCTTCCTCAGCTACAATAACCGCGTTCATATCCCCACCAACCAATGTAGTGAGCGACTGATCGGAAAGAACCTGTGTTCCAAGTTTCTGAAATAATTTTATGCCATCCCTGTTTGGGCCATATATATTATACAAATATATCTCTCCTATTGGGCATTTCAAATGCACTTTTACCCATCTACCTTCTTCATCAGTATTGATTGATATTATACTATATGACAATGACTTTTTCAGCAACACCAAGACACCATTTTTTTTGTTAATTGCAAATGAACCTATAACCTCCCCCACCCATTACTTCCTCATCCTAAAAAAATCCTTGGCAGCAAGATGAGTCTCCTGTAACATGGCTATGTCGGGCTTCATCTTACCCAAATGTCTCAAAATCAAGGAGCGTTTTTGTGGGGATAACAAACCCTTTACGTTCCAAGATACGATTTTCATGTTTTATCTATCAGACAGGTTGACATAGACAATCTTGCTGGCTTTACTACCACATTACACACTCCTAGTTTGTCCCCGGTGTTCCTCCACTGATATAAATGCTTTTTTTCCTGGCTTAACTTAACTAACGGTAAAACACAAAACTGCTGGATAACTGTCCAAACTTTCGCAAACTCTAGCATCTCCTCCAAATACCACTTCCCTTGCATTATATCGGGACCTCTCTTTTTTCTGATGTGTACACTACCATAAGGCATCGTCTAACTCATGCGGTTGATACGCATCACTTTTTAAAGTTTATAATTATTCTGCTCCCCACCCCTCCACCATTGAGAATAAAACATTTATATCCCGCCACATGGGTTGATTTAACCTACTGGAAAGGATGAAGGGGTAAGGGAGCGAGGGGGTATCATAGAAGGCGGGGAGGAAAGTGAAAGCAGAAAGAGAAGGAAGGAAGAGGGAAAAAGGGGAAAAAAAAAAAAGGGGGGTGAAGGGGGGTATCCCTCATCACTGCTAACAGAGGAGTTATGTAAACCTGTCGAAATCTGACATAAGATCAACAGGCTCTATCATGCTACACAACTAATTTCAACTCAGCTGTGACTGAAAATGTCAGTTCTCATGTTTTGTTTCTTGACTCCCGCGGAGTTTGCGGTGGTCTTTGTTCCTTAGGCTTGACCGATTGGACATTGCTTCTTTCCTTTTCTGGGTCCAGAGAATCTCCCGGTACATCAACTTCTTTTCCCACAGAAGGGACTTGAAGAATGTGATTAAGTCTCTCCTCTGCTTGTTGGAGCGATCTGAAAAACTCGGCTGTACCATCCAGCATGGACACTCTGAGGGTAGCCGGATATTGCAGTTGAAAGCGAATTTTCTTATGGTATAATGCGGAACACAATTTACTGAAAGCTTTCCTTTTGCGGGAAACTTCAAAAGAGTAAACGTTGAAAATAAGGATGGTAGAGCCCTCATATTTTAGTGGCTTTTGGCGTTTTTTAAAGCTTCGCAGAATGTTTTCCTTATCCGAATAGTCCAAGAACTTTGAACTTTCCCCCGTTTCTCAGCTCTCCCCTGTTCCTCTGGGGATAGATGTTGCTTCACTATCCGTGCGACCTCTCGGGGCCGCGTCTCTTCTGCAGCTGAGGCTAGGCGCGCTGATGCTGCGGCCGCTTCTCTCCGCCGGGACTCTGAGCTGTGCAGGATGCTTGCTCTGTCCTGTACTCCGCGGCTCCCACGGAACGCCGCAAATTCTCCGTGAGGCTGCTGGAGTGTTCCCCCGCTCTTCTGCTCACTTTTCAGCGATGTCTAGCTGCTATAAATGCAGATGTTGTAGCGATGCCCGGGGAGCGCACGGACCGCACTCCCTACACCATGAGCGCCGGAACCGGAAGTCCGATTTTTATTTTTTACATTATTTATCACTTTTTCTGATGTCCTAAAAAAATTGTTATATAACAACAATATAAATTCAGATCCTCGAGCATCATATAAACCCCTTAACTCTTTTTTCCCCTTCATTTTTCTTCCTTCCCGTCTTCCCAGAGCCAGAACTTCTTGATTTTTCCACCTTCATAGGTATGAGGTTTTTTTTGGGGGGTTTTTTTTAGCGGGACAAGATGTTCTTTTTATTGCTACCCTTAAAGGGGTTTTGCCACAAAGTAAAATTGACGTGGGAAGCTTGTAAATGAAATTAACATTTTCATCATTATTAAAAATTCTGCACCGTTTTTGTTTTAGCTGCTCCTTTAGTGATCCATTGTTCACAGCTCATCTCCAAGGGATACGACCAGGGCTGGGAGCTCCTCACTCCTGGTCGCACATGCTCAGACATCGCCTCTCCCCTCAGGCAGCTACTGAGTGTTCAAACCCCAGGTGCTGTCATTCTACCCCTGTCCTCTGTACTCCTTAGTAATTAGTCAAACAGTGCAAATAAATAAAAAAAGAAACCTCAATGAGGTCTGTGCATTGATAAAGAGAAAAAAAACCACAGGTTTGGTTCCTGCAGGGATTTGAACCTAGGACTCTTGTGCCTGGAGGCAAAAACTTTACCTCTCAGCTACTCACAATGCTTTACATAAACAGACCTTTGACTAGAGAGAGGAAAGGCATGGTGATGTCATCCTGCTGGGTCACACGATATGCAATTCAAACAAATCACACACGCCCCCTTCTGAGCACACAGAGCTGAAGAGCTGGATGCAGGAGGTATGAAATGAGATCGTGGCAAAACCCCTTTAACCATACCATATGAAGTACTGGGAAAATGCAAAAAAAAAAAAAATTCTTTATGGGGTGGAAGGTGAAAACAAAACTTAAAGACAGTTGCAGCATTTTTTTGCAGGGGGAGGTGGGTTGAGGTTTCATTTTTATGGAGTTTACTGATCAATAGACATGACCAGCGACACGCTCGCTGTATTCTGTGAGTGGTTACGATTCTGGGGATACCAAATTTAGATGGTTTTCATTTGTGTTTTACTATGTTATAAAAAAAAAAAGGTTTTCGTCGCCGCTTTTTTGATAGCAATAACATTTTGTATCTTTCCTCTGGTGGAGATGTGTGATGGTTTGTTTGTTTGCGGGGTGAGGTCTAGTTTTTATTGGCACCAATTTGGAGCCTATGCAACCATCTGATCCTTTTTTATTTTTTTCTGGGAGGACACAGGTTTGACATTGGGTATTTTATTTTAGTTTCTTTAAGGGTAAATAACATGTTATTGTGTAAGGTCTTAGTTTTACATACGTGACGATCCCAAATATGTTGATCTTTTTCATTGTTTATTTAAATTTTTGTGACAAAATGGGAATTTTTCTTTTTTTTTTGTTTTACTTTTTTAAACATTTAACATCTAGGGTGACATGTATGAACGGGGCTGCGCCATTTTTTTTGGCGTGCTTTTGAGCCAATCAATCTGTTGTAGTCCTGTTCTATAGATGTTTGAACCGTCGTACGCCAAAATTGGGCGCAATCTGCACCAGACATGACACCTAAATGTGCCGAAAACACGGATGGCGTGTCGTGCCAGAATCGTACAATGCACCAAAGTTTGGTGCAAAACTGTCATACACATCCATACCAGTTTCAGAGTGACTACTATTGGCGTAGAACGATACACATGTATAAAGTGCTGTGAGACACTCTCATACAGACTGTCAGGTCGTACACTATTAACGGCTTAACGACCGGCCACCGTCTTTTGACATCGGCTGGTGCGGGTCGTTTGTCTGCAGCGACGTCGTTTGGCGTCGCTAGAGACCTCGGAGTTTGCGCGCCCGGCGCCGCAGCTGCTCTCAGATTGGGGCTGTACTACACAGCCCTGATCCCAGAGTATCTCCTACGAGCACTGGGGAGCAGAGGTAACCTCCGCTCCTCGGTGCTTTAACCGCCGCGCAATCAAAGGGTTTCCCTGCTCTGTCGGGTGATCAGAACACCTGGTGAAACGACAGATTCCGGGGAACGGCTGCACAGTCAGCCCTGGGGAACTAGAGTAGCCCCAGAGCGGTCTGTGTAATAAGCCAGTGATCAGGACAGACTGTGTGCTGCCCTGATCACTGCCTGTGTCAGACTGACACAGATTATAATGTATTAGCATATATGAATATGGTAATACATTCAGGGGGATGTAAAAAAAAAAAACAGAAAAAGTGTTAAAAAAATGAATAAAAAAATAAATAATAAAATAAAAATAAATATTTAATAAAAAATAATTGTGCATACATTACACACACACAAAAAAACCTACACATATTAGGTATCCACACGACCGTAATAACCTGTAGAATTAATCTTACAAGTTGTTAAGTGTGAAATGTGAATGTTTAAAAAAAAAACTGCAATTATTTATAATTGAACTTAAACTATTCCTCCATAAAGTACAACTCGTCTCGCATAAAATGAGGCCTCACACAACTGCGTCATTGAAAAATAAAAAAGTTACAACTGTTGAAGCGCAAGGAGGCAAAAACTAAAAAAAATTCTGGTCATTAACTACTTTTCAGGCGTTCGGCTTAAACCCTTAAGGACCCTGGACGTATGAGTACGTCCCAGGGTCCATAAGGGGCTTTGCAGGGGGATCGCTGCGTGACCCCCCCCCGCACAGCCGCCGGGTGTTACAGCACAAACGGGCAGCGTCACCCGCCCGCGCTGTTTAACCCTTCAGATGCCGCGGCAAAGATGGCTGCGGCGTCTGAATGAATTAAGATCGGTGCCCCGCACTGATCTTGAGGGTGATCGGCAACGCCGCAGCATAGCTGCAGCGATCCAACCCCCGGACATGGCAGCGGGGAGCCTTGGGAATGCTCCTGTCACTTCCATGTCCTGGCTTGCCCCACTTCCGTCCGCAGACAGGAAGTGGGGAAACTGCCATCTTGGTACAGTCTAATGCATTGCCTATGCAATGTATTAGACTGTATTGACAATCGCGCCACCTAGTGGTCAAGCACCATAGGTGGCTTCAATGTTAAAGTAAAAAAAAAAAAAAAAAAAGTTTTACTGTACAAAAAAAAATTATTAAAAGTTCAAATCACCCCCCTTTCCCCATTTTACAAATAAAAATAATAAAATAATAAAAAAGTTACACATGTGGTATCGCCGCGTCCGAAAAAGTCCCATCTATAAAAATATAACATCATTTATCCCGTATGCTGAACACCGTAGAAGAAAAAAAATTCCAAACGCCAAAATTGCGTTTTTTGGTCATTTTACGTCATTTAAAAAATGGAATAAAAGTGATCAAAAAAAGTCGCATGCATTCCAAACGGCTAGCGATAAAAGTACACTTCGGCCCACAAAAAATGCTCCCTCACTGACGTCCGTAGCTGTTAGTACAAAAAAGTTATTGTTCGCACAAATTGGCACTGCGGCGCAAATTTCAAAAATAGAAAAAGTTTGGAATTTTTTTACGGTACCAAAACATCACGGAAACCCTACATGTTTGGTATTGCCGGATGTGTATCACCCTGTAGAATACAGATAACACATTGTATTGACGGAAGATTGAACGCCGTAAAAGCAAAAACTCCGCAAACATGGCGAAAATACGTTTTTTTTCACAATTTGTCCCACTTGGAATTTTTTTGCGGTTTCCCAGTATATTCTATAGTATAGTGAATAACACCATTAGAAAGTACATCTTGTCCTGCAAAATAAAAGCCCTCATATGTCTATGTAGGTGCAAAAATAAAAAAGTTATGGCTCTGCGAAGGTGAGGAGGGAAAAACGAACGTGTCCCCTATTGGCCCCTATAGCCCTGCCTGCCTATATATTGGCTCTTATAGTCCTGCCTACTTATATATTGGCCCCTATAGCCCTGGCTGCCTATATATTGGCCCCGGTAGCCCTGCCTGCCTATATATTGACCCCTATAACTTTGCTTGCCTATATATTGGCCCCTATAGCCCTGCCTGCCTATATATTGGCCCCTATAGCCCTGCCTGTCTATATATTGGCCCCTATAGCATTGTCTGCCTATATATTGGCTCTTATAGCCCTGCCTGTCTATATATTGGCCCCTATAGCCTTGCCTGCCTATATATTGGCTCTTATAGCCTTGCCTGTCTATATACAGTATTGGCCCCTATAGCCCTGCCTGCCTATATATTGGCCCCTGTAGCCCTGCCTGCCTATGTATTGGCTCTTATATCCCTGCCTGCCTATATATTGGCCCCTATAGCCCTGTCTGCCTACATATTAGCCCTATAGCCCGCCTGCCTATATCTAGCTCCTTATAGCCCTGCCTTCCTATATATATGACCCCTATAGCCCTGCCTGCCTATATCTAGCCCTTATAGCCCTGCCTGCCTATATATAGCCCCTATAGCCCTGCCTGCCTATATATAGCCCCTATAGCCCCCCAAAGCCCTGCCTGCCTACATATAGCCCCCAAAGCCCTGCTTGCCTATATATAGTCTCTATAGCCTACCCTATGCCTTGTCTGCCTATATATATGGCCCCCAGGGGCGTTGCTAGGGTCCTAAAACATCCGGGGCTCGAGCCCTTTGTGTTTTTCTGGGTAGGGCTGGGTTCACACGACATTTTTCGCGCCTCATTATGAACTGCGGATGTTTTTTTACAGAGAAAAACCTTCTGTTCCTGTCACTAATTTTCTGCTCATTCCACACAGATCCCGTCCATCTCCTCAGCAGTCACTGTACAGTAAAAATCACCAATGACAAATTTACTTTTTCAGAACTTTTCACCTTCATATGACAATACCCCTAAACAGTCACCAAAACATCCACCTAAAACATGGAAACAAATCTACCCGACAAAGGGTTGTTACTAAAACCCCCCTAAAAACCCAAAAACCCCAAATAATTTTACTTAAGGATAAATAATTTCCCGCCGACCCCACATTTACTATCAGTGTTCACAGGGGTTGATTACAAAAACCACCCCCTAAAAGTGACCAGATAGTGGTTAAAATACTAGTTTTATGTAGACTCGCGAAATATAAGAGGGTTACCGCAGTTTTTAAATTTTGTAACCACCAAGACGTCTTTTTTTGAACAGGTGTTTCCCCTTTTCCCCTTTTTTTCTCCATCCCCTTTTCCCTTTATGTGATTGCTCCCGGCCCCAAAATTTTCCCCCAGGATTTGGGAAAAAATCTTTTGAATCCCCCCATTTCCACAACTCCTTAATTATAGTAATTTGCCCCCTTCAGTTTGGTTAAAGGGGCACTTTAAGAAATATTTTGGGGCCACAGGCAGTAAATAGGGGGGACAGGCGTATACAGGGGGGGGACGGCAGTATTTTAAGGGGCAAGGCAGGGAAAATAGGGGCAACTGGAGGTATTTTAGGGGCACTGAGGGGAGTAAATGGGGGGCCCCAGGCGTTAAGGGGGCCCCAGGCAGTTTTATGGGGGCCAAGGCCAAATATATGGGGGGCAACAGGGGGGAAGTGGGTTTTGGGGGCCCCAAAGGGGGCGTAAGGGGGCCCCAAAGGGGAAAGGGATTATAGGGGCCCCAAGGCATTTTTAGGGGCAAAGGCAAACAATTTTAGGGGCCAAGGGGTGGAAAAATGGGGGGGCCCCAGTTCCCGGGATTTTTGGGGCCCCGGCAGGCATTATAGGGGCACAGAAGGGGTATGGGGGCCCCCAAAGGGAGTATATGGGGGCCACAGGAGGCCTTAAAGGGGCAAAAGGCGGGATTTTTGGGGGCCAAAGGGGGAGTATAAGGGGGCCCAGGCAGGCAATTTTAGGGGGACAGGCGGGATATGGGGGCCCCAGGGAGGGATTTTGGGGGCCCGGCAGGGAATTTTAGGGGCACGACAGGGAAAATGGGGCCCCGACAGTAAAGGGGGGGCCCCAGGCAGTATATGGGGGCCACAGGCAGGCAAATTTTAAAAGGGACAGGCCGGCATTATAGGGACTGAGCAAGGGGAAAAAAGCTTTTTAAAAAAAACAACATTAAAAACTCACCTTAAAAACCCCCCCGGGGAGCGCGCCCCCCCATTTTTGTTTTCTTCAAACCCCCGCGCTTCCTCCCGCCCCCTCCCCGGGCGCCGGCCTAGACGCGCTGTGCCCCAGGACAGGCAAAACGTCCGATGACGTGATTTTTCCCTCGCGAAAGCTGCCCCTGAGGCGCACGGGGGCCCCGGCGGGGGCCCCCCCAGCGCTGTGAACCCGGCGGCCCCCCCTGTGTCGGCCTGCGGGCCCCACACTGTCTGGGGGCAGGGAGGGGCTTCCCCTCTCGGGGCCCCCAGAGCCCCCGGCTGTGTGTGCGTCCCTCGGAGCACATTTCAGCTAAAGGGCCAGTCGGGGCCCAGGGCCCCCCAGGGGGCCTGGGCCCCGGGGGGACCGGGGGAAAGGCGTTTTAAATTTGGGGCCCCAGCCCCGAATAAAACCCGGGCCCAGCGACCCCCTATGGCCCCATACCTACCTATCCCCCACCTTTCCAAAATTTTTGGCCCCATAAAAAAAATTTTCCCAAGCCCTGCCTTTTATAAAATGGCCATATAGCCTACCCTAGCCCTGCCCGCCATATATATGGCCCCCATGCCTACCTATGCCCTACCTGCCTATATTTAAGGCCCCTATAAAAATTTCCTAAAACCCTGCCTATATTTTTGGGCCCCTTTGCCCACCCTATGCCCCTTTTGCCTATAAAAATGCCCCCCATAGCCTAAACCATGCCCTCTGTAAGGGGGCCCCATAAACCTTCCCTAAACCCTGCCTGCCAAACCCATATGGGCCCCAATTAAAACCTAAAACAAAGTTTTCCCACCCTTTTTGGCCCCTTAAAACCCGCCCGTCCCATCAAAAAGGGGCCCATAGCTACCCCAAACCCTGCCTTCCCATATGGGGACCCCATTGCCTACCTAAGCCTGGCCTGTCTGGGGCCCCATATAGCCTATCTAAACCCTGCCTGCCTAAATGGACCCCATATAGCCAGGGGGGCAGGTGCTGGAAAAGTCAGGATTCTAAGATATTTGTGTCTAAATCTCCAGGGACAAGTGGCCGGGAGATGTCATCAAGATGGCGGACTGGACCGGATGCAGAACAAAGGGGAAAGTCAACGACTCGTCAGAGAAATGTCTCCTGTGAGTCACAAGATGTAACCGCACTGTAATCACTTATGTCTGCAGAGCCTGTGTACACTGGTGTCTACCACGATATGGTCACTGTATGGAGATAATATACAGTCTGCAGAGCCTGTGTACACTGGTATATATCACTATATGGCGGTACTATTGGTCTTTGTGTACTGATCAGTAATAGTGTAGGGGTATTATTCAGTCACTTTGGGGTCGTGTTCTGGTGCTATATTCAGGTCCTTATGAAGTAGCATTATTGGTAATATTGGTTTTGGTATAGTGGATTTGTTTGGTAGCAGTATGATGGGGATATGTAGGATGAGGTGTTTGCCCCTTGTATCTACATTATCTAACTGCATGTCCTGGTAAAAGTTTGCTTTGGGGCCCAGGCTTCTTTAGTTACGCCCCTGACTGTACCATACGCGCCGCAATAAGTCGTGTGAGCATACCCTAAAGCGTTTGGATAAGCCATCCTTGCCTTCTCTCTGAAAAGCCCAGCTAATACCCTCTTCCTATAGCTGCACAATCTTGATGTAGCTACATACTCTGCAAGACGTTTTGGGGCATTTTTGCAGTTATATACTGACTGCCTGGACGTGTATAGTCTTTGGTGGTCAGCTGATAGCCGTGTCTCTGCTCTGGACGCTGCTCGAGCTCCATGCAGCTACAGACTCTGTGTAGGACATTTGGTAATGTTCTTGCAAAGCCACTTCTGCACCACAGGGACAGTTGTAGTCAATGGTCGGTCAACAAGTCGTTAACATGTCTTTTGTGGTGTTGGGTTTTTTGTCTTCAAAATGCCCCAAAAGTAAAGAATACACCACATAAAAGCAATGGCCGACATGTATGAACAGACGAAAAAATGTTGTAGCCCATGCCCAACATGTGTATGAACTGTCTTGGGACAAAAACTGGCACAAATCAGACATTCTCACCGCTTTTATCTGTGCCACTTCTTATGGGGTGTGTCGCACAACATTCATAAGATTAGACACATTTATGAATGTGGCTCCACAGAATTTGGCGTAAAAGTGTCAGACTAATCCATACCAATTTCAAAATAGTGAGCTCAAAATTGTCTCCAATAGGCCAAAAAATATTATTTCCCACTGAAAACCTTAAAGGGGTTGTCTCATCTCAAAGTTTAATAGGATGCATGAATGAAATAATGCTGCTTTGCTCTGTCATTTCCTGGTCAAGCTGTCTGTAATTAGCATATGAGCTCAGTGTATTCAGACTTCTCTGTTTATTATGTTTGTTAGTCTAGATTAGCTAAATTACCTTCTACCAGGACAGGAGAAGCTGCTGAATTAATGTAAACAGTAGAGTAATTACTGTCTTTTGTCTGAAAGATCAGATAACACACAAGCTCTCACTGCTGGCTGCAACCTGTGTGATGACGTCACTCCTTGCTATCAGATAGAACAAACAGCAAGGGAGAAGGACTACACAGGTCGGTCACTTGGGAAACCTGAGAGCCCTCAGAAAGTGATAAAATCACTTGTAGCTCCTTAACAAAAAAAGATGAACAAAGCAATATATTTGGAAAACGTCTTCATTTAGTGTTCCCTACATTTTGAAAGCTAATCTTTGTAGTGAGACAACCCCTTTAAAGTAATAAAAACTAACTTATGCTAATTATAATATTTACAACTGTCATATAAAATTATATAATACAAAATTAAACCAATACAGCTTGCACAATAAATCCTGTTCTCAATTGGGTATTTATGTAGTTATCATAGTATTAATGTAACGGCTGGGTAGTGGATCCACGGGACCACCGCAAGCGATGGCAACAACCGCGCCAGGGAGCGGAGTCTACGGAGGTGCCGGTTGTCACCAGAGCCCGCCACAAGGCACGATGGACTTGCTGTGACGGGATTCTACCAGGTTGCTACCCCTGATGCGGCGGGCTTGCGGTGGCGGCCGAGGTGTAGCGTGGTACAGAATCGTGAGACAAGAACCGTAGTCGTGGGCAGGAAGGTCAGGGCAGGCGGCAGAGGTTCGGAGTTGAGAAACGTAGCAAGAGGTCTGGTACACGGCAAGGCAAGAACACACTTAAAGAAAGCTTTTTCTAGGGCAAGAGGCAACATAGATCCAGCAGGGAAGCACCGTGGGCCAAACCAATATATAGGGGCAGCGCCCGGCAATTAGCCAATTACCGGCGCGCTGGCCCTTTAAATTTACAAGCGTAGGAGCGCGCCCCGGCCGGTAGAGGACTCGGACGGAACAGGAATGTGGAGTGGTGAGTACAGAGGGCGAATGCGCCCGCGGCTCATCCCGCGCCCAGCGGTGCTACCCGTCCCCGGCAGGAACCCTGGGGAGAGGGCACGGGTGCGCCCGCGGGCCGGAGCACGGCGTTGCCCGCTAGAGTTAATAGTTGCCTAGAAATAAAATAAAAGATATTATAATAGCATGTCAGTGAACAGAAACTAGTATAGTGAACTTGCTTGGCGCACATCAGGTCCCAGCCAGACCTTGGGAGCTGGCTACTGCCGTATGTAGATTATAGGCTGAGAGCAGGAAAATAAGATTGAAACAGTGATCAACATCTGATTAAAATCCGTTTTATTTCATTTATCTTAAATGCTGCAATGGTTTAATAAATTTATATTATATAATTGTATATTAATTTTATAATGTGATATTTTTTATATATTATATAATTTTATGTTTTATACGTTGATATTTTTTATATATTATATAATTTTATATTAATTTTATAATTTGATATTTTTTACATATTATATAATTTTATACTATATAATTTTATAATATAATTGTATTTAGTTTTATTATTATAACTTACTTTAGATCACTTGAGTGCTGTTATTAGAGAAAGAATTGGTATTTTTTGGCCAATCAGCAACCAGAGCTTGCTTAGCAGGGCCCCAGCTGTCTATCAGGAATTCTGTCAAGTGTTTTCTGGTGCAACAACCAGGGCACTTACGATTCGCCACATCTATGAACGGCCCTGCAATAATTTCATACATTCTGACGAATGCTACCCTAATCTACTGAGAAGTATGACTGTCGAGTCAGCGCCAGTTTTCATACATGTTGCCCAACGTGTTTTTTGCATTGTATATTTCCCTATTGACTTCCAGCTAACATTTGGCTGCAGAATTTTTGACCACTGTAAAAAGACTAAGGGATAAATGCCACAAAAAAGTGGCCTTTTTTCCAAAAATACTTTATTTGACTCCAGTCTATTTCCAGTTTTTGGCCAAGCTTATGTTAATAAATTAGTGGTGCATAGGACTTGTTGGTATAAGGTCAGGTTCACATTATGTTTTTTGTGTGTGTTAGGCTGTAATCACATCCGGAGCATCTGTCAGCGATCCCCACAGAAAGCAAGATAGAGCCAACAGATCCCATTGTAAGTCAGTTGGGGCCGTCAGACGGCAGTAGTATTTGTCCTGCAATGTGTTTAGCAGTACATCATGTTATCCATCTGTATGAGGTTGTTTCAGCAGATTCCAATGTGGATTTATGCAAATGTATGTTCCAGAGTATGAAAGAAAACCTGTGCTCATGCCTTCTGCACTGACTGCTGACTGTAATATGCAGCCAGGATTGGGGACAATTCCCGTCCTGGCCATGTAACCCTTTAGATGCTAAGGCCTCGTTCACACGGCTTATTCTGGGACTGATTGGAGCCGTACTGCGCGCCGGATTTGCGCTGCAGTACGGCTCCAATCCGTACCAGTAACGACGGTAATCTTGCTTTCTGATGGTATTGATAGGATATGCCATCAAAGTTTGATATGTGTGGGTCAAGGCTCTGGGAGCCACACATATTTCAGGAATGGACCCCTGAAAGTCTTATCTTAAAATGGAGAGCCAGTTGCGCTTGCGCACGACTCTCTATTCTGTTGCATGTGATTTCTGAGTACAGCAGAACACAGCGCTCCCCTGTACTGGAATTCCGATAGAACAGAATGGAGAACACAGCGCTCCCCTGTACTGGAATTCCGATAGAACAGAATGGAGAACACAGCCCTCCCCTGTACTGGAATTCCGATAGAACAGAATGGAGAACACAGCCCTCCCCTGTACTGGAATTCCGATAGAACAGAATGGAGAACACAGCGCTCCCCTGTACTGGAATTCCGATAGAACAGAATGGAGAACACAGCGCTCCCCTGTACTGGGAACCCCCATAGAACAGAATGGAGAACACAGCGCTCCCCTGTACTGGGAACTCCGATAGAACAGAATGGAGAACACAGCGCTCCCCTATACTGGAAACTCCCATAGAACAGAATGGAGAAAACAGTGCTCCCCTGTATCGGGGACTCCCATAGAGGAGAATAGATAACACAGCGTTTTCCTGTACTGGGAACTCCCATAGAACAGAATGGAGAACACAGCACTCCCCTGTACTGGGAACTCCCAAAGAACAGAATGGAGAGAACACAGCGCTCACCTGTACTGGGAACTCCCATAGAACAGAATGGAGAGAACACAGAGATCCCCTGTACTGTGAACTCCCGTAGAACAGACTGGAGAACACAGCGCTCCCCTGTACTGGGAACTCGCATAGAACAGAATGGAGAACACAGCGCTCCCCTGTACTGTGAACTCCCATAGGGCAGAATAGAGAACACAGCGCTCCCCTGTACTGGGAAGTCCCATAGAGCAGAATGGAGAACACAGCACTCCCCTTTACTGGGAACTCCCATAGAACAGAATGGAGAGAACACAGTGCTCCCCTGTACTCCGAACTCCCATAGAACAGAATGGAGAGAACACAGCGCTCACCTGTACTGGGAACTCCCATAGAACAGAATGGAGAGAACACAGCACTCCCCTGTACTAGGAACTCCCATAGAACAGAATGGAGAACACAGCACTCCCCTGTACTGGTAACTCCCATAGAACAGAATGGAGAACACAGCGCTCCCCTGTACTGGGAACTGCCATAGAACAGAATGGAGAACACAGCGCTCCCCTGTACTGGGAACTCCCATAGAACAGAATGGAGAACACAGCGCTCCATGTACTGGGAACTCCCATAGAACAGAATGGAGAACACAGCGCTCCCCTGTGCTGGGAATGGCTCACATTCTGAGCCAGTCTGGGCCCCATACCTGTTACACTATAATGGCATACCTTATCAATATGACATCATAGTGCATGATGGGAACACACCTTTCACTTTGTTACATTTAGCAATAATGATTTGGGATAATAGAGTCCTGTCAGGTACTTTTCCATGAAGTATTTCTATTCAGCAGAAACGTTACAAACAAAATACACATATGTGATGTCGCTGCAATTGTAAAGATCCATATAATAAGGTTTAACACCTCACGTTTCTGATCTCTGTTTATTGTACGTTAAACAGGTGCCTCTGACAGATGCCCGATAGTGGCATCATTTACCCATGAGATCTCATTGTAAAAATTGGATACATTTAGTCAGGGCTGTGGAGTCTGCAAGCCAAAGCCCGGACTCCAACTCCTCAATTTCCCAAACCTCCGACTCCCGACTCCGACTCCTGACTCCCTCATACTCGGCGCATGTTTAAGTGATAACTTTACTGTATTAAAATGGTAACATCAGGCTTTTTATCACCTTATGATACAATAATCAAGCTATTTAGGTAGAACAGACACTGACAAGCAAAAGGGTAACAATGTTATCTTTTTAACACTTGTGGGTAGAGTTGAAGAAAAACCTATATTTGTATTCAAGTCCAGTCTGCACCAACATTGGGAATGTGTAGAGGAGACCTGGCATCAGATTTTAGTCAAGATTCAGAGCCCAGAAGGATTCAGGGAGTATTGAAAACCAAATGTGGATTTCCCAAATACTAACAAAATAATAAAAATTAACATCTTAATTTTTAGGAGCAAAACAGTAACAATGCAGTTACAGGAAATAATCTGCAGAACTAAGCAGATGCTAAATACGTGAAAGTCAAATTTATGTATAAGATAGGCAAGATGATTGTCTATAAAATTACAGAAGCCTCATGTACAAAGCTGTAGTGGATGGTGAGATATGGAGCCTGAAAGTCACAAGTTAAAACATTGTTACCATTTTGCTTATCAGTATAAAATATATTTATTGGATACGACTTTAGAACACAAAAAAATTGTAAATATGCAAAACACTGCAGGAACATTTGTGGAGTCTCTGAATTTGTTCTGAGAAATAGTATTGCCTCCATCAGATCCTGCATACATGACCTCACATCTGATCTCATTATTTCCAGGCTAGAGAACAGCCTCTCTACACTAACTTGGGTTGGGGGCAAAGTGGTGACCACAGGGGCAACATCTCTAACAATGTCAGGGTATAAAGGAAATGCCTCAGCCATAGTCAGTATTGATCAATGGTTGAACTGTTCTAATTCTTTGAAAGCAGGTGAAAGATTTTGCTAAACTCGGTTTGCCCTGGGGGCGGGATCTTCTCCCCTGGGGGCAGCGCTTTGCCTGCTCCATGTCATCAATTACACTCTTCATGTGATAAGACTGAAGATCTGGGAGCAGTAGCACTGGCCCAATTCCGCTTGCTCTTTGCATCGAACTAACTGGACCAACTTATATATTTTGGGAGTCTGAGTCGGTCCATTTTATGACGACTCCGACTCTAACTCCTGCAAAATGGGCACCGACTCCGACTCCACAGCCCTGCATTTAGTGTAGATGTGTTTTTACTGGATTCAATTGTATGGTTTGGCTTAGTCTCCTGTACTATTCCATACTGTGTTGTGGTATACAGATATACTGTCCAAATGGAGGTCAATGGGCCATATAATCCTATGAATAGGTATCTTGTGTATGTCTGAAGCTTTCAAGATATATAGGGCGAACATACATTATACACTAAGCTTTATAGATTGATGACTTTCCTTCAGGACTGGAAATAACAGCGCAGGTATGGACCTAGCCTTAGGGCTTGTCCCCATGGCAAGGGTTATTGCTGACATGCAACATTCCCCCATAGGCTTTAATAGAAAATCCGTTCAGCAGTCCCCACTGAACAGATTTGCCGCTGGACGGTTTTTGACACTGCTGACGTAACGAAAAACGTAGAACATGTTTATTCTTCCGCCCGGTTTTCAGACAGAACATGAACATATGGGTGTGAAGGGGGACGCGGAATCCGCAAAGCGTGGACAAAAGCCGTTCCCCTCCATGCCCCAAAAAATCCAACCAGTATTTGGTGTTTGCCATGTGAACTCACGCTTAGCCCCGGTTCACACGGCTTATTCAAGCAGTAATTGCGAGCCGGATTGCGCTTGCAATTCCGGCTTGAATAAGGGGCGGGGGCGCGGCCCAACTGCCCCATAGACTTACATTATCCACGGCGCGTATTGCGCCTGGATAATGTGCAGGTGACTTTCTCCCCGCCTGGCGGATTCGCAGAGCGGAAAGGAGCGACGGAATCCACTGTTCTCTAAGAGAACGGTGGATTACCGTAATTACTGCGACGGATTGGCGCCGTACTGCAGCGCAAATCCGGCGCTTAGTACGGCACCAATCAGCGCCGAAATAAGCCGTGTGAACGGCCCCTTACTGTTTTGTGTGGCTGATGTTGCTCAGTTGCACCACTACAAATTTACAGCAAAATCGAAGTCACCTATTTAGTGTACTGGTAGCAAAATAGACATACTTTTCATTTATTATCTGTCCATTCTTTGTAAGTGGAATCCAGATTTCAGGTACGTGTGGTCAATACAATACACGTCTTGTGTGTCTAGCATTTAATGGCAGGAGTAGGTTACTGACAGAAGACATCAGTAATGGGACCCAGGAGACCCGTTGGGGATGAGTGGATTTCTATTACGCCTTTCATGTTTTATGCTGAATAGTTGGTCTCAGAGTATTCCTCGCTTTCACTGACGGTTACATTATATCTAGCATTGTAGCATCTGGGGACCTACTAAGAGGTCTTTACATGAACATTAATGATTAGTGATCTGGAAAAAGAAGCGTGGTTCCCAGAGGCCTCTTCTTGACAACTTCAAATGGATCGGGAGCAGTCGTATCACAGGGGGCACCATGAGGAAGTTCAGGCGGAAGTGCTTGTACCAAGTAGTTATCACAAGTCTATAGAGTTCTGTGATTTGTCTACAGTTGGGGTATGTTCACACGGCGCGTTGGATCCGATTTTGGATCTGTTTTTAGATGCGTGTTTGGATCCGAGTTTCAGACCCTAAGGCCATGTTCACACGGCTTAATTGCGGGACGTAATTACGCCCCGCAATTACGCCGTGTGGACGGGGGCGGGGCGGGAGCGGGGGAGTAAGCAGGGGGCCGGCACTTCGCCGGCCCATAGACTATCACTGCTCGCGGCGCGTATACGCCGCTAGAACGTGACATGTCAATTATCTCCCCGCCCGGCGGCTTCGCCGGGCGGGGAGAGGAGACGTAATCCATAGTTCTCTATGAGAACTGTGAATTACCGTAATGAACGGGCCGTTTTCGGCCCGTAATTGGCGCACTTCGGCGCGTAATTACGGACCGAAATACGGCCCATTATAAGCCGTGTGAACATGCCTTAAATGGACCCAAACACACATCTAACAATGTGCAGTGTGATTACGTTGCTTTCAATGTAAAACACGCATCGGCGATACATGTTTACTTGCGTCTTTCTGATGCGTCTTTCGGATCCGTTCAAAGAATTGTCATATCAATTCTTGATCCGAAAGACGCAGCAGACGCCCTATTTAAAACTATAGGGTGCGATCCTGCTGCAGCCAAAACGCATCCAAACATGCAGCTGTGTGTTGGATGTGTTTTGGATGTGATTTACATAGCGCTTTTGGATGAGCTTTTCGGATCCCAAAATGGATCCAGCATGCCGTGTGAACATACCCTTAGGCCTGCTTCATGTCTCTGTAAGTGTTTCCGCTCACAAACGTTGCAGAAGTGGTGCCAGGTCCATGAAATGACGGACACCAATGGCATTAATGTACCCCATTGACTGTGAATGGGATCATTCAGGTTTCCGTCCTGGTGGCCGTCATACTCCCTCCCCCCAAACAAAAAACACCATGCAAAATGTAAGGCTATGTCTACACAGCTTATTTAAAATACCGCTGGAAATCCGCCTGTGTTTTAGCTTCGCTGCACCGCGGTCTTTGGCGTGGTTTTTACAAAAAAAAACCCAGGTCGGATTTCCTGCCGCCCCCGTACATTGATGCTACGGGAATCCGACAGAAAAACAGCGGAAGTTAGAACAAGTTATATCTTCCAGCGGAAGGTCAGCAGATTAGAAATCCTCTGCTGTGTAGAATACATAATGGATTTTCTTTTGTGGCCTACACAGCGCAGTCAGATTTTGGCGGATTCTAAATACTGAAACCGCTGAAAAGCCGATCAAACAACCTGTGCTGTGTAGACATAGCCTAAGTGTTGTAGGAGCTTAGGGCAGTTTCACAGGTTGCAATTTTGCAAAAATTAAAAAAAAAAAAAAAAGCTACTAAGAATATGCATTTTTCTTCCAAGCAGTTTTTTTAGCAGATGTTAGTGACCAGATGTTGGCTGAAAGGTAAATATAAAACACATTGCAGACATTGCTTTTTTTGCACCTTCGGTACATTTTTCTTGTCATTTCAGTTTTTTTCAAAGCACAGCATGCTGTAGATGTTTGATTTTTTCTTTTTTTCAGGCAGTTTGTGTTTTTTTCTCTCCCTATAGACCTCCATTAGATTTTTCTACTCTGCACAGAAACAATAATACAAATGGACGTGTGTTGTATTTTTCAATACATGAAAAAACATTGAGATTCTTAGTTCACACGTTTTGATCAAAAAATGCTTAAGCCACCCCCGGCTTACAACGGGATCTCAAGGCGGGTCGTCCAACTGTATTCTTACCTCTCACTAGAGTCAAATTCAGACTTCTCATAGGGTCAACCGACCTCCATAATCCAGAGAGAAAAATAAAAAAAGCACCAACCCTGCAAGCATGTTCACATTGTGTTTTTCAGAAATGTTTTTTTGTGCAGAACTATACGTTGTATTTGGCATATATTGCTTTTAAACTATATAGGGAGGAATGGATGCCTCCATTTTGGTCTCTTGCACCCCGCCCACTTCAACAGGTTGTTATATCCGTGCAGTATGCTTGCAGGGTTGGTGCTTTTTTTATTTTTCTCTCTGGATTATGGAGGTCGGTTGACCCTATGAGAAGTCTGAATTTGACTCTAGTGAGAGGTAAAGATAGAGTAGGACCACCCGCCTTGAGATCCCGTTGTAAGCCGGGGGTGGCTTAAGCATTTTTTGATCAAAACGTGTGAACTAAGAATCTCAAAGTTTTTTCATGTATTGTAGATGGCATAAATGCTTCTTTAGAGGTTTCCATGTATTGTATAGTATTTTTCAATACAACACAACCCACCTTCACAGGTTTTTAAATCAATGCAGTGTATCTAGTAGCTGGTGCCTTCACTCCCTGAAGTATGGAGGTCTGAACAGACCCTAAAGAGAGGTAACGTTAGTGTAGGTTCCCACCTGTATTGAGGTCCCCTTGAAGATTGGGAGGGGGGCTTAAGCAGTTTTGATCAAAAATGTGAACTAAGAACCTCCAAAAAAATTTCATGTAATCTAAGTAGCAGAAATGCTTTTTCAAAAATTCCTATGTGCCTTTTGATAGTTTTTTAGTTAATAGTGTGCTGCTGGTATTGGATTGTGTATGTATTTTTCAAAGCATTCTTTTTGTTGTGCTTTACCACATTAAAAAAAAAATCACATGATTTACAATGGAAAAAATGTATCAGAATAAAAAGCAAAAAGCATCAAAACACAATAGGTCTCAATTTTATAAAAACTGTTTACGAGCTAGACTGTCTCTGTTGCCCATAGAAACCAATCGGAACGGAGTTTTAATTTTTCCAGCGCAGTATCAGAAATGAAAGTTGAGAAAGGGCAGCAATGACAGTCTTAGACAGTTTTGATAAATACGCCCCAGCATACCAATACACAAAAAAAATGCTCCATAAACTGCATGAAAAATGCATAAAGCCTTAAAAAGGTATGCAGGTTTTAGAGGTTTTTTTGCCAAAAAATGCAACGCAAAATTTAAATGTGAAGGGGACCTAAGACTTATTTCATTGGCTTGCAGCTGCTCCCACGAAGACATTCTATATTGGTTTACATTAGAGCTGATAATATTGCTCTGTAATTGCCCATGAAAGCAAAGTGTAATAAGCATGGCTCATTCTGTAGAATTTATTTAGGTCTTAGGCATATGGGTAAATTCTGTTTTGCAATCAACCCTGGCACAGCATTATGTTCACACGTCGGAAATATTCAGCTTGTAATCCTCGATTTTTCTGCTGAAGATTTTAGCTTTGCAGAGATGGTTTTTGTCTCTGATTTGGACGTAAGTTGTCCCCATGTAAGTGAGGCTGACCCATATCGTGCCTGCCGAAGTGAATCTGAGGAGGATTTGCTTTAAAAAATGGACATGTCCATTATTTTTATTTTTTTTTGCGCACCATGGATTTAAAATCTGTAGTGTGGGAAATCCACGCTGTAGTTCACATTGTGAACCACAGCGTGGACTGGCCATGCAAATGAATAGGAGTTGGGTTGCAAGAGAATGTTAACGGATTCCATGTTAAAATCTGTTATGTGAACATATCCTTAAAGAAGTTGTTTGAAGGTCACAATAGTCTTTACTTCAAGTGTTAAAATATGGAGCGCACAGACCTCATGTATGAAAACTGTCTAGGTCCAAGACTTTCTATGTTGCCCATAGCAACCAATCAGAGCTCATAGTAACCAATCAGAGCGCATAGCAACCAATCAGCGCGCATAGCAACCAAATAGCGCGCATAGCAACCAATCAGAGCGCATAGCAACCAATCAGAGCGCATAGCAACCAATCAGAGCCCATAGCAACCAATCAGAGCCCATAGCAACCAATCAGAGTTTAGCTTACATTTCATATAGGGGTCAGAAAAAATAAAAGCTGAGCTCTGATTGGTTGCTGTGGGCTCTGATTGGTCGCTATGGGCTCTGATTGGTTGCTATGAGCTCTGATTGGTTGCTATGAGCTCTGATTGGTTACTATGGGCTCTGATTGGTCATTATGAGCTTATTGATTGCTATGAGCTGATTGGTTGGTATGGGCTCTGATCGGTCACTATGAGCTCTGATTGGTTGCTATGAGCTCTGATTGGTCGTTATATGCTCTGGTTGCCTTGGGCTCTGATTGGTTGCTATGGGCTCTGATTGGTTATATGAGCTCTGATTGGTTACTATGGGCTCTGATTGGTCATTATGAGCTTATTGATTGCTATGAGCTGATTGGTTGGTATGGGCTCTGATCGGTCTCTATGAGCTCTGATTGGTTGCTATGAGCTCTGATTAGTCGTTATGAGCTCTGGTTGCTATGGGCTCTGGTTGCTATGGGCTCTGGTTGCTATGGGCTCTGATTGGTTGCTATGGGCTCTGATTGGTTACTATGGGCTCTGATTGGTCATTATGATCTTATTGATTACTTTGAGCTGATTGGTTGGTATGGGCTCTGATTGGTTGCTATGAGCTCTGATTGGTCGTTATGAGCTCTGATTGGTTGCTATGGGCTCTGATTGGTTGCTATGCTCTCTGATTGGTCGCTATGGGCTCTGATCGGTCGCTATGAGCTCTGATCGGTTGCTATGAGCTCTGATTGGTCGTTATGAGCTTTGATTGGTTGCTATGAGCTCTGATTGGTCGTTATGAGCTTTGATTGGTTGCTATGAGCTCTGATTGGTTGCTATGGGCAACAATGCACGTCTTACACCTAGACAGTTTTCATACATGAGGCCCTAAGTGTCTTAATGCGTCTCATATGGCGGAATATTCAAAAAACATTTGGGGCGACATGTATGAACGGGAATGCACCAGATTTCTAAAGTGCTTTGCAGCCAAATAGCTGTCGTATTCCTGTTCTATAGATGTATGAACAGTCCTACGACTAAACTTGGCGCATTCGGCACCAGACACGACACTTTGTAATGCGCCAAGCTTGCGGAGGACGTGTCGTGGCAGAATCATATGATTGCAGCAAAGTTTGGCACATAACTGTCGTACAAATCTATATCAGTTTTATAGTGTTAGGGCTGAGACAAATTTTGCCGTAGAACGTGACATATGTAAAAAGTGCTGTGAGTCACTTTCATAAATAATGGTGCTTTCTACACTCCGCCGGGTTTCATACATGTCGCCCTTGGTTCTGAAATTTTGGTTACACCGCATGGAAAAATCAAATATTGGATTTCTACAGATTTTGTGTTTATGCTTACATTTAGGAATATTTAGTAATACTTCATTGTGAGCAGCAGGTGGCAATATTGTACACTGCAGCTAGTACATGAATAACGCCAGGAGGGCACAGACACCTACCATGGCACCAATTCTCACATTTAGTATATGTGGCTACATACATCACTGGCACCACATAAAAACAGTAAATCTATGCTTATCTAACATGATTTGGCTCGTCAATGTGCCGGATTTCTGAAATTCTGAATTATTGTAAATGTATAAATAAAAAAAAGACAAACATTGGCATGAAATTTACCCGACTGGCAGCTTTGGGGCAACGTAAGGTTTAAAGGGGTTGTCTCACTACATTGATTCATCTCACCTCAGTCCTGTTTTCTTGGTTTCACTTTGAATTCAGGGGCGTGTTTACTGGCTTCCACTAGGCTGCAGTAGAAGCCGGGTCTGTAGCTATAGCAACCAGTGCTAGGAGAGGCAGAACAGTTCTGTAGCTATAGTGACCAGTGATGGCAGCCTATCAGGAGAGATCGAACAGGTCTGTAGCTATAGCGACCTGAGGAGCTGATGCAGCCCATACAAGAGGGGATATCTAGGAATAGGTAGGACACTGTTAATGGACACATATTGCAAAGTGACTTGTTTTTGCAAGATCTTTAACATAAAAAGCAGCAATCCTTGTAGTGAGACAACCCCTTTAAGTGTGTCTCCTGTGCAACCTAGGGAAAACAGGAATGTAGAAACCTGGGCATAGAAGCCTTTTGTAGGACAATAATAAGGCAGGATCGATCCTGTATACTGAATGATGAGCGGTGTTAATGTGTCTTGAAGTCTGTGGTATCCTTGGTAATGCTAGAGCTACATATGTGGACTAAACCATACTCTCATGCTGTGAAAAATGTTGTCACCAAAACCCAGACTCAGACCTTGTGTAGCACTTCAGCGTGAAACTACAGCTGTCACTCTCTACATTACAGTGCGGTACTACATGTCCTGTACTGCTCTTACATGTATTAGTGCAGGTGCATGCAGTGATTGGCGGTCTATAGCTCCTCTCTACAGTACATGGTACTTTCATGTCCTGTACTGATCTTACATGTATTAGTGAGGTGCATGCAGTGATTGGAGGTCTATAGCGCCTCTCTACAGTACAGTGCGGTACTACATGTCCTGTACTGCTCTTACATGTATTAGTGAGGTGCATGCAGTTATTGGCGGTCTATAGCTCCTCTCTACAGTACAGTGCAGTACTACATATCCTGTACTGCTCTTACATTTATTGTTGTGGTGCTTGCAGTGATTAGCGGTCTCTAGCTCCTCTCTACAGTACAGTGTGGTACTACATGTCCTGTACTGCTCTTACATGTATTAGTGCAGTGCATGCAGTGATTGGCGGTCTATAGCTCCTCTCTACAGTACAGTGTGGTACTACATGTCCTGTACTGCTCTTACATGTATTAGTGAGGTGCATGCAGTGATTGGAGGTCTATAGACCCTCTATACAATACAGTGCGGTACTACATGTCCTGTACTGCTCTTGCATGTATTAGTGAGGTGCATGCAGTGATTGGGGTCTATAGCTCCTCTCTACCATACAGTGCGGTATTACATGTCCTGTACTGCTCTTACATGTATTAGTGAGGTGCATGCAGTGATTGGTGGTCTATAGCACCTCCTTACAGTACAGTGCGGTACTACATGTCCTGTACTGCTCTCACATGTATTAGTGAGGTGCATGCAGTGATTGGCGGTGTAGTAGCGCCTCTCTACAGTACAGTGCGGTACTACATGTCCTGTACTGCTCTTACATGTATTAGTGAGGTGCATGCAGTGATTGGCGGTCTATAGCGCCTCTCTACAGTACAGTGCAGTACTACATGTCCTGTACTGCTCTTATATGTATTAGTGAGGTGCATGCAGTGATTGGTGGTCTATAGCGCCTCTCTACAGTACAGTGCGGTACTACATGTCCTGTACTGCTCTTACATGTATTAGTGAGGTGCATGCAGTGATTGGCGGTCTACCAAGTGAGGGCCCCATTTTCTGGTACATTGTGTATAAAGTCCATGACCTAAAGAAGCTCCTGTCCTCATCATAGGAAAGTGATTTCCAGCTTCCAGCAGCTCTCTCTGATGATGTACACGGTGTGCAGAATTATTAGGCAAATGAGTATTTTGATCACATCCTCCTTTTTCTACATGTTGTCCTACTCCAAGCTGTATAGGCTTGAAAGCCAACTACCAATGAAGTAAATCAGGTGATGTGCATCTCTGTAATGAGGAGGGGTGTGGTCTAATGACATCATCACCCTATATAAGGTGTGCTTAATTATTAGGCAACTTCCTTTCCTTTGGCAAAATGGGTCAGAAGAGAGATTTGACGGACTGAAAAGTCAATCATTATGAGACGTCTTGCAGAGGGAGGCAGCAGTCTGGAAATTGCCAAACTTTTGAAGCGTGATCACCGGACAATCAAGCGTTTCATGGCAAATAGCCAACAGGGTCGCAGGAAGCGTGTTGAAGAAAAAAGGTGCAAAATAACTGCCCATGAATTGAGGGAAATCAAGCGTGAAGCTGCCAAGATGCCATTAGCCACCAGTTTTGCTATATTTCAGAGCTGCAACGTTACTGGAGTATCAGAAAGCACAAGGTGCGCGGTACTCAGGGACATGGCCAAGGTATGGAAGGCTGAAAAATGAGCACCTGATAAAACGTCAAGACTGGGCCAAGAAATATCTTAAAGGGGTTTTGCCAGGACGTGCCTTATCTGCTAAGAATCAAATGTAAACAAGCCACGCTGAACTGAGAGAGAGAGAGAGAAACACAGCCAGAGCACAGAGCTGTGCATAAGGGATCGAGTGAGAAGTTCACTCAAATAATCACACTACAACTAGTGGATTCTTTATACAAAAGACAACACCTTTTCTCCACAGCAGCTTGAAAGCTTCTTCATGTTCTCTGTCAACAGATAAAAGCAGGATCTACTCAGATAATCACACTACAACTAGTGGATTCTGTAAAACAAAAGACAACATATTTCTACCCTTGCCTTGAAAGCTTTTTCACTCCCTTTCATCAGATAAAGAAGGGGGAACTGCGCAAGCCCGGCCAGCAGCTCTTTTCAGTCGATCTAATAGAAGCTTTTAAGTAACTAATGGCAGGTAAGGCAGCCTGTAGCTCTCTAAACTGAAAATTTTGTAATCACATATATTTAGAAAAGTGATTAAATACCCATTTTGGAGGATCCCACGTCAACATTACATCGTGGCAAAACCCCTTAAAGACTGATTTTTCTAAGGTTTTATGGACTGATGAAATGAGAGTGACTCTTGATGGGCCCGAGGCTGGATCAGTAAAGGGCAGAGAGCTCCACTCCGACTCAGACCCCAGCAAGGGTGGAGGGAGGTCCTGGATGGGCTGGTATCATCAAAGATGAACTTGTGGGACCTTTTCGGGATGAGGATGGAGTGAAGCTCAACTCCCAGACCTACTGCCAGTTTCTGGAAGACGCCTTCTTCAAGCAGTGGTACAGGAAGAAGTCGGTATCGTTCAAGAAAAACATGATGTTCATGTAGGACAATGCTCCATCACATGCATCCAAATACTCCACAGCGGGGCTGGCCAGTGAAGGTCTAAAAGAAGAAAAAATAATGACAGGACCCCTTGTTCATCTGATCTGAACCCCATAGAGAACCTGTGGTCCCTCAGAAAATGTGAGATCTACAGGGAGGGAAAACAGTCCACCTCTCTGAACAGTGTCTGGGAGGCTGTGGTGGCTGCTGCACCTCTCTGAACAGTGTCTGGAGGCTTTTGTGGCTGCTGCACCTCTCTGAACAGTGTTCTGGAGGCAGTGTGGCTGCTGCCCCTCTCTGAACAGTGTCTGGGAGGCTCTGGGGTCTGCTGCCCCTCTCTGAACAGTGTCTGGGAGGCTGTGGGGCTGCTGCACCTCTCTGAACAGTGTCTGGGAGGCTGTGGGGCTGCTGCACCCCTCTGAACAGTGTCGGGAGGTTGTGGGGACTGCTGCACCTCTCTGAACAGTGTCCCGGAGGCTGTGGTGGCTGCTGCAAACCCCTCTGAACAGTACTGGGAGCCGTGGTGGGTGCCTGCACCTCTCGAACAGTATCTGGGAGCCTGTGGTGGCTGCTGCACCTCTCTAACAGTGTCTGGAGGCGGTGTTGGCTGCTGCCCCTCTCTGAGCAGTGTCTGGGAGGCTGTGGGGCTGCTGCACCTCTCTGAACAGTGTCTGGGAGGCTGTGTGGGCTGCTGCACCTCTCTGAACAGTGTCTGGGAGGCTGGGTGCTGCTGCACCTCTCTGAACAGTGCTGGGGGGCTGTGTGCTGCTGCACCTCTCTGAACAGTGTCTGGAGGCTGTGGTGGCTGCTGCACCTCTCTGAACATGTCTGGGACTGTGGTGGCTGCTGCACCTCTCTGAACAGTGTCTGGGAGGCTGTGGTGGCTGCTGCCCTCTCTGAACAGTGTCTGGGAGGGTGTGGTGGGTGCTGCACCTCTCTGAAAAAGTGTCTGGGAGGCTGTGGTGGCTGCTGCACCTCTCTGAACAGTGTCTGGGAGGCAGTGGTGGCTGCTGCACCTCTCTGAACAGTGTCTGGGAGGCAGTGGTGGCTGCTGCACCTCTCTGAACAGTGTCTGGGAGGCAGTGGTGGCTGCTGCACCTCTTTGAACATTTTCTGGGAGGGAGTGGTCTGCTGCACCTCTCTGAACAGTGTCTGGGAAAGGGAGTGGTGGCTGCTGCACCTCTCGAGCAGTGTCGGGAGCTGTGGGGCTGCTGCACGTCTGAACAGTGTCTTGGTTTCTGTGGTGGCTGCTGCACCTCTCTGAACAGTGTCTGGGAGGCTGTGGTGGCTGCTGCACGCAATGTTGACCATAAACAGATCAAGCAACTGACAGAATCTATGGGTGGAAGGCTTTTGTGTGTCATTGTAAAGAAAGGGGGCCATATTGGTCACTGATTTGGTTTTGTTTTTGAATGTCAGAAATGTTTATTTCTAATTTGTCTGTTGTTATATTGTTTTATCTGGTGAAAATAAACAAGTGAATGGGGATAGATTTTTGGTTTTATTAAGTTGCCTAATAATTCTGCAAGTAAAAGTTTACCTGCACAAACAGATATCCTCCTAAGATGGCCAAATCTAAAAAAAAAAAAAAAAACCTCCAACTTCCAAAAATATTAAGCTTTGATATTTATGAGTCTTTTGGGTTGATTGAGAACATAGTTGTTGTTCAATAATAAAAAGAATCCTCTGAAATACAACTTACCTAATAATTCTGCACACACTGTATATAAGGATTTACTTAATTTGTATTAACATCTGCTTCATCTTCTGATGTCCTCATTTTGCATTATTATGTTTGTGACATTTTGGGACTTTTGAACCAATGACCAGTTCTCCATAGAGTTTTGGTTTCAACATACAATGGTCGTCCCAGACTCAATTAATATTTGTGGTCTACACAGCGCAGTCAGATTTTGGCGGATTCTAAATACTGAAACCGCTGAAAACCGATCAAACAACCTGTGCTGTGTAGACATAGCCTAAGTGTTGTAAGAGCTTAGGGCAGTTTCACAGGTTGCAATTTTGCAAAAATTAAAAAAAAAAAAAAAAAAAAGCTACTAAGCATATGCATTTTTTTTGTTTTTTTTCCCTTCTTCCAAGCAGTTTTTTAGCAGATGTTAGTGACCAGATGTTGGCTGAAAGGTAAATATAAAACACATTGCAGACATTGCTTTTTTTTGCACCTTCGGTACATTTTTCTTGTCATTTCAGTTTTTTTCAAAGCACAGCATGCTGTAGATGTTTGATTTTTTTTTTTTTTAAGGAAGTTTTTGTTTTTTTATCTCCCTAAATACCTCCATTAATTTTTCTACTCTGCACAGAAACAATAAACAAATGGACGTGTGTTGTATTTTTTAATACATGAAAAAACATTGAGATTCTTAGTTCACACCACGTTTGATAAAAAAATGCTTAAGCCACCCCCGCTTACAACGGGATCTCAAGGCGGGTCGTACAACTGTATTCTTACCTCTCACTAGAGCCAAATTCAGACTTCTCATAGGGTCAACCGACCTCCATAATCCAGAGAGAAAAATAAAAAAAGCACCAACCCTGCAAGCATGTTCACATTGTGTTTTTCCCGAAATGTTTTTTTTGTGCAGAACTATACTTTATTTGGCATATATTGCTTTTAAACTATATAGGGAGGAATGGATGCCTCCATTTTGGTCTCTTGCACCCCGCCCACTTCCACAGCTGTTATAATCCGTGCAGCTTGCAGTGGGGTTTGTGCTTTTTTTATTTTTCTCTCTGGATTATGGGGGTCGGTTGACCCAATGAGAAGTCTGAATTTGACTCTATGAGGGGTAAGAATACAGTAGGACCTCCCGCCTTGAGATCCCGTTGTAAGCCGGGGGTGGTTTAAGCATTTTTTGATCAAAACGTGTGAACTAAGAATCTCAAAGTTTTTTCATGGATTGTATATCGCATAACTGCTCCTTTAGAGGTTTCGAGGTATTGTAAAAGTATTTTTCAATACAACACAACCCACCTTCACAGCTTTTTACATCAATGCAGTGTACCTAGTAGCTGGGGCCTTCACTCCCTGAAGTATGGAGGTCTGAACGGACCCTAAAGAGAGGTAAAAGTTAGTGTAGGTTCCCACCTGTATTGAGGGCCCCTTGAAGATTGGGAGGGGGCTTAAGCATTTTGATCAAAAAAGTGAACTAAGAACCTCCAAAAAAAATTTCATGTAATCTAATAGCAAAATGCTTTTTCAAAAATTCCTATTGCCTTTTTATAGTTTTTTAGTTAATAGTGTGCCGCTGGTATTGGATTGTGTATGTAAATTTTTTAAAGCATTCTTTTTGTTGTGTTTTACCACATTAAAAAAAAAAAAACACATGATTACAATGGGAAAAAAAGTATCAGAATAAAAAGCAAAAAGCATCAAAAAACAATAGGGCTCAATTTTATAAAAACTGTTTACAAGCTAGACTGTCTCGTTGCCCATAGCAACCAATCAAACGGAGTTTTAATTTTTCCAGCGCAGTATCAGAAATGAAAGTTGAGAAAGGGCAGCAAATGACAGTCTTAGACAGTTTTGATAAATACGCCCCACATACCAATACACAAAAAAAATGCTCCATAAACTGCATGAAAAATGCATAAAGCCTTAAAAAGGTATGCAGGTTTTAGAGGTTTTTTTGCCAAAAAATGCAACACAAAATTTAAAATGTGAAGGGGGCCTAAACTTATTCATTGGTTTCAGCGCTCCACAAGACATTCTATTTTGGTTTACATTAAGCTGATAATATTGCTCTGAATTGCCCAGAAAGAAAAGTGAAATAAGCATGGCTATTCTGAAATTATTTAGGTCTTGGGCATAGGGGTAAATTCTGTTTTGCAATCAACCCTGGCACAGCATATGTTCAAAAACGGGGAAATATTCACTGAAATCCTCGTTTTCTGCTGAAGATTTTAGCTTGCAGAGATGGTTTTTGTCTCTGTTTGGACGTAATTGTCCCCATGTAAGTGAGCTGCCCCCATACTCCCCTCCCGAAGTAAAACCCAAGGAGATTTTTTTAAAAAAGGACATTCCTTAAATTTTTATTTTTTTTTGCGCCCCATGGTTTTAAAATCTGATGTGGGAAATCCTGCTTTGTTCCATTAACTACAGCGTGGACGGGCCTGCAAATAAAATAGGAATCAGTTGCAAGAGAATTTTAACGGATTCCATTTTAAAATCTTTATGTGAACATACCTTAAAAAGTTGTTTGAAGGCACAATAGCCCCTTTTACTTCAAGTGTTAAAATATGGAGCGCAAAGACCTCATTATAAAACGTCAGGTCCAAGACTTTCATGTTGCCCAAGCAAAACCAAACAAAACTCATAAACCCAAAAGAGCGCATAGCAACCAAACAACCCAAGCAACCACAGCATGCATAGCAACCAAACGAGCCCAAGCAACCAAACAGAGCCATAGCAACCAAACAGCGCGCATACAACAAATCAAGCGCATCAACTAAACAAGCCTATAAACCATCAAGTTTTGCTTACATTTTTATATAGGGTCAGAAAAAAAAAAAGCTGAGCCTGATTGGTTGCTGTGGGCTCTGATTGGGCGCTATGGCTCGATTGGTTCTAACTCTATTGGTTGCTATAGCTCTGATTGGTTACTATGCTCTGATGGGCTTTTTGACTTTTGATTACAAAGACTGATTGGTTGGGAGGGCTCGATTGGTTGCTATAGCCTATTGGTCTTATGACTCTGTTGGTTGCTATGGGCTCTGATTTTGCAGGGGCTCTGATTAGTTGCATGCTCCTGTTTGGTCGCAGGGCTCATGGGTCGCTATAGCTCGATGGGTTTTGCATGACTCTGATTGGTCTTTTGACTTTGATTGGGTTGCAGATCTGATTGGTCGTTTATGACTTTGATTGGTTGCTATCTCTGATTGGCGCATGGGAAACAAGCACTCTTACACCTAGACATTTTCATACATGGGGGCCCTAAGTGTTTAATGCTCTCTTTTGGCGGAATTTCAAAAAACATTTGGGGCCATGTAAACGGAAGCCCAATTTCTAAAGTGCTTTCAGCCAAAAGCT
Source organism: Phyllomedusa bahiana (assembly GCA_025379985.1). Lineage (NCBI taxonomy): Eukaryota > Metazoa > Chordata > Amphibia > Anura > Hylidae > Phyllomedusa > Phyllomedusa bahiana. The sequence goes on from JAODAL010005009.1 coordinate 143,275, forward strand.
GTCGTATTCCTTTTCTAAATGTAGAACATCCTACGACTAAACTTGGCGCTTTTTGGGCACCAGAAACCATTTTTGAATGCGCCAAGTTTGCGGGGGACGTGTCGGGGCAGAACATATATTGACAAAGTTTGGTGCAAAACCAACAATGTCCCAAATTTTTTGGCACAAAACTTCGACAAATCATATCAGTTTTATATGTTAGGGCTGAACAAATTTTGCCGTAAAGGGGACAAGTAAAAAGTGCTGTGAGACACTTTCATACATACTGTGCTTCTACCTCCCCCGGGGTTTCAACATTCCCCCTTGGTTCTGAAATTTTTTAAAACCGCAGGGAAAAATAAAATATTGGATTTCTACAGATTTTGTGTTAGGCTCTGTCTACATGCACAAAAAAAACCCTTTTTTTTTCGCGTTTTCTTTTTTCTAAAAACGCTGGAAAAACACGTAATCACTCCCATAACTCTAATGTAAAACCCCCTGCTGTCTCATTTTGCTTCTTTTTCTCTCGTTTTTTTCACTGTCATTTTTTTGGCAACATGCTCTAAAAAACGCCGGACCCGGTAAAAAATTTTACAAGGGATCATGGAAAGCCCGGACGTTTTTTGCGCTTTTTTTGCCGCGTTTTTCCGACTTTTTTTTTTTGCCGGTTTTTTCAATAAAACCCTCCCAGGAGACCCAAGTCCCACCTATAGGGGGTTTACAAAATTAATCTTATCAAATCTGCATACGAGGTCTATTGTCCTTTTTTGTACCTTTTTAATCAATGATCATGCTTTGGGCCTAAAGATTTTTGCCAAATTTTAAAAATTTTTTTTTTGCTAAAAAAATTTTTTAAGATTTTGGCGCAGAATCTGTTTTTTTTAACAGATTTTTTATCTAAAATCCTTTTCTAAACATTTTGGGGTAATAAAGTTATCTTGCTACGATGCGAAAAAACTTTTTTTAACGGATTTTGGCCCGAAACCATTTTTTACGTTTTTTGGGATACAAAAATTTTTTTTTTAAAATTTGGCGCCAATAACTTTTCCGCCCTGACCCAAAAATACTTTTTTTTTGGTTATTGCCAAAAATAAATTTTTTTACGTTTTGGGCACAAAAAAATTTTTTTTAAGATTTTGCCGCTAATAAAGTTTTTTTTTCGCCTCTGACGAAAAAAACCTTTTTACGGATTTTGCCGCAAAATCAAATTTTTTAAAGATTTTTGAAAACTAAAATTATTTTTTTTAAAAATTTTCCCCTAATAACATTATCTCGCCCTTACGGCAAAAAAACGTTTTTTTTTCGGCTTTTTTTGGGGCAAGAAAAACGGTTTTTTTTGTTTTTTTTGGCCAAAATAATTTTTTTTACAGATTTTGGCGCAATAATGTTTTTCGCCCCTTTTGACGCCAAAAAAATTTTTTTTTCGTATTTTGCCAAGAATCCGTTTTTTTTTTCGTTTTTTCCACTAAAATAATTTTTTTTTAAGATTTTTGCGCCAATAACGTTATTCGCCTCTGACCCAAAAAAACTTTTTTTATGATTTTTTGGGGCAAAAATACGGTTTTTTTTCGTTTTTTTTTACACTAAAAATAATTTTTTTACAGATTTGGCACTAATAACTTTTCTGATTTTGGCCCCAAAAAAACTTTTTTTTACGGATTTTTTCCAAAAATCCGTTTTTTTACGTTTTTTTGGGACTAAAATAATTTTTTTTTACAATTTTGGCGCTAAAACGTTTCTCGCTTCTGACCCAAAAAACTTTTTTTTACGGATTTTGGCGCAAAGATCCGTTTTTTTACGTTTTTTTGACACTAAATAATTTTTTAAACTGATTTTGCCGCTAATAACGTTATCTCGCTTCTGACGGCAAAAATATATTTTTTTACGGAATTTGGCGCACTAATGCGTTTTTTGGAATTGGGGGCTAAAAACCTTTCTTACAGATTTATGCAAAACAGTTATATGCTGTATGGAAAGATAATTGGTTTTTGTGGATTTTGGTGCAAAATCTGGGGCAAAATTTAAAAAAGTACAGCACGCAGCGCAGCACACAAAGGACAATGTGCCCAATGGACAGTATCTAAAGGAAGTGACACTTTTAAAATATTTAACCCCCCGTAGGGTGTATTTTTTATCCAATGGTTAATTTTTGCTAATTAAAAACAGACAAGACGCTTTAAAAAACGCTCCAAAAAAAAAACGCACCAAAAATACGCCGTTTTTTCAGCTGCTTTGACAGGCATGGGCAGAAAACTCATTTTAAACGTTTTTTTAATTTTTTTTTTCGGTCCCCTTTTTTTTTCCAGCGGTAACATAGCCTATGCTTACATTTAGAAAATTATAATACTTCATTGTGAGCAGCAGGTGGGAATATTTTACACTGCAGCTAGGACATGAAGAACGCCAGAGGCACAGACACCTCCATGGGACCAATTCTCACATTTAGTAATGTGGCACATACATTTATGGCACCAAAAAAAACATAAATCATGCTTATCTAACATGATTTGGCTCGTCAATGTGCCGATTTCTAAATTTTGAATTTTTGTAAATGTTAAAAAAAAAAAAAGACAAACTTTGGGCAAAAATTTACCCACTGGCAGTTTGGGGCAACGAAAGGGTTAAAAGGGTTGTCTCACACTTTGTTTAATCCACCTCATCCCTTTTTTTTGGGTTTTTCACTTTGTTTCGGGGGCGTGTTTACTGCTTCTACTGGGCTGCAGTAGAACCGGTCTGAGCTATAGAAACCAGTGTTGGCAGCCTATCAGAGAGATTGAACAGGTCTGAGCAAAGGCAACCATGCTTCCCACCTATCAGGAAATTTTGAAACAGTCTGTACTATAGCACCTGAGAGCTGATGCACCCCATACAAGAAATCTAGGAATGGGTAGGACACTGTTAATACACATATTAAAAAGCGACTTGTTTTTTGCAAGACTTAAAAAAAAAAAGCAGCAATCCTTTTTAGTAGACAACCCTTTAAGGTGTCTCCTGTGAACCTAGGGGGAAAAAAGGAATTAGAAACCCGGGCAAGAACCCCCTTTTTAGGGCAATAATAAGGCAAATCGATCCTGTAACTAATAGACAGTTTAATGTCGGAAATTGTGGGAAACTGTGGTAATGCTAAAGCTACATATAGAGCTACAGATGTGGACTAAACCCTACTCTCTGCGTGAAAAATGTTGTCACCAAAACCCAGACTCAGACCTGGTGTAGCGCTTCAGCGTGAAACTACAGCTCTCCCTCAAGTTACAATGGCCTCAGGATACTATATTTCCAGCAGACTATGGACTTACCTAGAATATTGCATCTTGCTACCACACTCCCCATACAATGTCAGACACTGCTGACTGCCAATGTGATGATGGGAAAAACCGACCCAATTTTCATGAACATTTTACTTTTAAAAAACCCCTAAATTATCAGGAATGCAGTGGGTACTAATGTCCTGTACTGCCTTTCAGTATTAGAGGGGGCATGCAGGTTGCCGTCTATACTCCTCTCTACAGTACAGGGAGTACACATTCCTGTACACTCTTTCATGATTAGTGGGGGTAAAAGCATGATTTGGGGCTATAGCGCCTCCCACAGTACAGTGTGGTACTAAATGTCATACTGGTTTCTGCTCTCAAAATGTATTATGAGGTGCAACATCATTGGGGGCATAGCACCTCTTTACAGTACATGCGGTACTACATGTCCGTACTCCCTTTCATTTAGTGCGTATTGGTGGTCATAGCGCCCTCTACATACAGTGTGGATACTGTCATACTGTACGCTCTCACATGTATTAGTGAGGGTGCTGCAGTCATTGAGTCATAGCACCTCTTTACAGTACGGCGGGACTACATTCCTGCACTGCTCTTACATGTATTATGAGGTGCATGCAGTGAGGTGGGCATAGCGCCTCTCTACATACATGCATACTACATATCCTTAACTGCCTTGCATTATTAGGATGTTCATGATTGGAGGTCTATAGCGCCTCTCTACAGTACAGTGCATATTTCTTTTCCTGTACTGCTCTTAAAAGTTTTAAGTGAGGTGCATTCGTGATTACGTCATGCCCTCTCTACATCAGGGTATTACATGCCTGTACTGCTCTTACATGTATTATGAGTGCATGCATGATTGGGGGGTCTAACGCCTCTCAAACAGTACAGTGTTACTTCATATCCTTACTGCTCACATTATTATAGCTGCATGCAGTGATTGTGATTAGTAGCGCCCTTACGTACAGTGTGGTACACATATCTTGTACTGCTCTTACATGTATTAGTAGCTGATGCATGGCTAGTACGCCTCTCTACAGTACAGTGCACACTGCATTCCTGTACTGCTCTTACATGATTAGGAGCTGCATGCAGTGATTGGGGGTCTATAGCCCCTCTGTCAGTACAGTGGGGTGCGGTACTACAGTCCTGACTGCTTTTACATGTTTTAGTGGGGTGTTTTTTGATTAGGGGGCTATAGCGCCTCTCTACTACATGGGGTACTACATGTCCTTACGCCTTCATGTGTTAGTGGGGCAACAGTGTTTGGGAGGTTATAGCGGTCTCTACAGTACAGGGGTACTACTGTCCTGTACGCTCTTACATTATTAGGGGGGGTGCATGCAGTGTTTGGCGGTCTACCAAGGGGCCCCTTTTTTTCTGGTACTTTATTAAAAGTCCTGACTAAAAAGCCCGCCTCACAAGAAATATTTCCAGCTTCCGCAGCTCTCTCGATATGACACGTTGCAAAATTTAATTAGGCAAATGATATTTTGATCACACCTCCTTTTTCTACATGTTGTCCTACCCAACTTATAGGCTTGAAAGCCAAAACCCCAATAAGTAAAACAGTGAGTGCATCTCTGTAATGAGGAGGGGTGGGGTCTAATGACATCTCACCCAAAAAAGGGGTGCTTTAAATTTTTAGGCAACTTCCTTTCCTTTGGAAAAGGTCAGAAGAGGATTTTTACGGGCTGAAAATCAAGCATTATGAACTCTTGCAAGGGGGCAGCAGTCTGGGAAAAATTTCCAAACTTTTGAAGCGTGATCACCGACAATCAAACGTTTCAAGGCAAAAAAGCCAAAAGGGGCCAGGAACGGTTTTAAGAAAAAGGCGCAAAATAACTGCCCATGAAATTTAGGGAAAACAAGCGGAAGCTCCCCGATGCCTTAGCCACCAGTTTTTTTATATTTCAACTCAACTTACTGGAGTATCAAAAGCACAAGGTGCGCGGGACTCAGGACATGCCAAGTAAGGGAAGGGGAAAACCACAAGAAACATAAGATAAAACTCAAGACTGGGCCAAGAAATATCTTAAAGGGTTTTGCCAGGGCGTGCCTTACTGCTAAAATCAAATGTAAACAAGCCAACCTGAAATGAGAAGAAAAGAAACACCCAGACAAGAGCTTGCTAAGGGATCGGTTTTAAAAGTTCACTCAAATAACAACTACAACTATGGATTCTTTTTACAAAAGCAACACCTTTTTTTCCCCAGCACTTTTAAACTTTTTCATGTTTTCTGTCAACAGATAAAGCAGGGGCTACTCGATAATCACATTACAACAGTGGGTTCGTATACAAAAGACAACATATTTTTACCCCCT